>KK120375.1:60034-90846 GCA_000611955.2 Stegodyphus mimosarum | reverse complement strand
CCTTTAAAAACTCCTTCAAAATAAAAACTTTTCAGTTTCTCTGTTTGTTTATGTATGCATACATTTTTTTTATGTGTTCAGTTTCTAAAAGTAGTGTCTTTGTAGAATTAGAACGTTTGAAATCTACTGATCTGAAAGACCTTATATGAGGCTTGTGGCAGGAAATGAAGGATGCACAGATACCATTTAAATGGTGCTTATTGTGAATCAAAATTAGGATAAATCTGAGTGGATATCCTTTTGCATGCTTTGCCTTAGTAAAATAATTTACTCTGGTCTAATATTCATCAGTGTATCAAGGCATTTTATGACACCCTATATTTTTAATTTCACTGAATGCTGTTTCATTTTCTGTTTAAAATTTTATATATGACCTTTATTTGTGAAAACCAGTTGTATGGAACTAGACGTAACTTTATCAATATTAATTTCAGTATCATCTGTTAAAGACCGTTTTTCAGCGAATCGTCCCTTAGTTGCAATATGTGATAGCACTAGGTATGTATAAGATATTTCTTTTAAAAATTATGCATAACTTTGTTGTATAATATGTATACATATGTATTTTGAATTTTTGCAACTTAAAATTGGCCATGTATGTTTATGTACACAAACACATGCACATGCAAGTGTCCTTTAAAGTTCTTATGCAGCCATTATTTTTTTAACCATTCAATGTAGATACATATTTCCATTTAGAGAAATGTTTCATATAAGGCAATATTCATGTTTTGGGATTTTTTAAGTTAAAAATTTAATTTAGCAATTGTTACAAAATCTAATTCTTTATATGGTCTATTGGTTACTATAGCTATATTTAGGAAAATTTTATGTTCCTTCTGAAAAATAAAAGACAAAACTTTTGGCTTAATGAAAATGAACGATAATTTTAATTTTAAAGTTTGAGATCATGTTTTCTGAAAAATCTAGAGACTGTACATAAATGGAATAAATTTGTATGTAATTAAAATTGAATTATCAATTAAAAAATGTTTTCTAATGTTAATAGAGCTTTGATATGCAGACGGTCATTTTTGCCATTTTTATATATCATGTATCATTTATATTTATTTCATTGACGTTGTGGCCCTCTTTACTGCCCTCTTTTTTTAGCATCGTCTATCCCTCCCTTCAGATGACCTCTTCAGATGGTCATGAAAAATTTTAATATATATTTTTTTTAAAAAAAAGGAGGATATGTTATCAGAATCTGAAAGAATTCATGTTCTAGAAAACAGTGGCAGGTTTTCAATATCGGCACATAGCCAGTTTATAATATTATTTGCATAAATTAAAAATACAAAATATTTCTTGTATAAGTTCATTTATATAAATCTGTGTGACTATTGAATTATAATTTTAAAGTAATAAATTCCATGTGGATATGTTGAACATATTTTCAACATTTGAAATCTTCTGAACTACTTGGGTGAAAATGTATTACTAGGCTATCATATTTAACAAATTGTAAATTAAAGAATGTTACATGCTAGTGAATTTCAAAGGAGCATCATTGAATGACATTAAATAGAAAGAAATTTTTAGCTGACCACTTAAAAGAAGGTGATTAGGATTGCTTTGTAGCATTCAAAAGTCTGAAAAATAATTTAAAAAAAATTCTGTAACTAAGCAAATTTATCAATTTTTGTTATACAGAAAGTAAACTCTTTGTGCTGTATTTTTTTTTTTAGAATGAGTGTAAACTTTTATTAAATATAACTGGAACCAGTGGACAGTACAGAAAGTCGTATTTTATTAGTTTTACAAAATGGATCTTTTTAAATTTAAAAATACTATAGCGTGAATTTATTTAAAATTAATATATTATTTTAAATATTTTTTTAGTTAGAAATATATATCTATGAGCAATGCAAAAATAAAGACATTTGTGAGTACTTATTATGTACTTCTAGACACGATGCCTATTTATGGTATATAAATGTAAATGTAAGCTAAAATTTGAAATTAAAAGGTAGTGGGCAACAAATGAGCAGTTTTATTTAATTAGTAAGATATTAATTTTTGGCATTACCGAATTGTTCAGTAGTTAGCTCAGAAACAAGTTTTTTTTTGTTTGTTTGTATTTCATGCAACATCAACCTCCTGATAAAAATGCATGAGACATGTAACCATAAAAAATAAGTCTATTTTATTTTTTGATGATCTTTTATATTTGAGATTCTCTTTCTTTAGTTCTCAGTTGTAGTTACATTTAATCTGCAATATTTATATTTTTATCTCTGTTTTATGTGCATTAGTGGTTTTTCTTGGTATTTCAGTGGAATGTGAATTTAAAACTAATACCAGATTTTAAAATTATTGTCTCCCTTCTTTTGTCTGTATGTATATATGGCATTTATAAACCTAATATATTTTTTAAAAATATTTTCTAAAGAAATTCATTTGTTTATATGTAACTCTTATAAATTTTAACATATTTCTGTGTTATTTTTCTAGTGCTGGTGAACAGTTCTGTTCTGTAAATTTCATATCACTAAAGACTGGAGATAGAGTTGAATGTTTAAAATTTTCAAATCAAGTTGCTGGTATAAAATGTGAAAAAAGGTAATCCCCCCCCTTTGCAATGAATGTTATAGTAGAAGTTGTCTAGTAAAGTATGCTTTTGTAATGTCTGAACTGTAAATTTGGTGGTGGGAAATAAATATAGGTGCAAACATGAACTGTAATCTTAAATAGTCATTTCTGTGTGATATTTCTAAATGACATTTAAATTATTGCCCCTAGGTTACTAATACTTGAAACATGATTTTTATAGGTAATTATTAGTTTTGTGACTATGAGTTTAGTGATGAATGTAAAATTATTTAATTTTTATTTAATAAATTTAGTTTGAATTGGATTAAAGAAAAGCATTTCTTTCATATAGTTGGTGAAAAATTTAATGTATTCATTAATTCTGCTTTTATCTTATGTAAAGGAGAGCATTCTCTGAAACCTTTTGCAAACCAAAAAAGCAGTTACCATTAATTTTATCAAAAATGGCTTTCAAAATAATCTCAAACCATACCAAACATCTCTTAAAATCTAAATGATAAGTAAATTATAATGTATGTATGTGATATAGTATCACTAAAATTAAAAAAGAGAATGCTTACTAGATGCTGTAAATGTAGCAGTGATGATGGTTTGTTGGCCTTTCGGAATTTTGCCAATTTTATTTTCCACTAGGAGAGAACAAACCAAAATAAGCTATTTATTTTATATCATGCTGTCATTTGTGTTTATAAGACTATTGTCTACAGTATTGATGCTTCCCTGATCTAATATTGAATATTTGAATTGATAGTGCTTTTTTTTTTGTGTGTGTGTGTGTGAAGAGTTTGAAATAAGGTTGTATACGTGGCTGGAAAGACTGATGCATTTTCCCTTTATCCTTTATAAACAATCCGATTATCTTGCAATGCCTTAAACCCATATACTACATGCTAGTTATTCATATTTTTTGCAATCATTAGATTAAAAAAAAAAGCTGAACCAAACTTTTGCTTTTCACAAAAATAAACATCATGTATGGATTTCTTTGAGTAGATACTAATGCAGATTTTTTTTTCCAATAAAAATGAGATTTTGTAATATAGGTAGTATCTGTTCCGTCAAAATTCCTGTTTTCATGAAGTTTCTAATAAAAATAAATATATAAATAAATCCACAGTCTATATGCTATTATTATCAATAAAAGTTCACTATTATGAAATTTACTGATGCATTGAATGGAATGAAAATAAATTACTGTATTTTACTTTTTTTTAAATAAAATTATGTACTGATTGGGAACAAAGAATTATTTTAAATAATTTTTAATGCTGTTACCTTCTTATTATATTCTAGTTAGTATCAAAAGTTGCATATTTCACAAAATTATATGTTATAGTATTATGTAACAACAAAAAGCTTAGATTCCAAAATCTAAATAAAATACTCTTGTTTTATAAGCATAGGTATCAAAGATGTTGCGAATAGTTTAAAGTCTTTGTGAAATTTCATGATGCATAATGTTTAATGATGCATGCTGCTTTTGTTTTGAGAGGGGAGTATTACTACTACATGTTGTTATAAAAGAGTATTTCCTTTGTTAGTAAATACCTTCATCATCTGTAGTTTTCCTTGGGTCCTTTAAATTTTGGTGCTCTGCAGTCTTTATTTCTCTTAAATCTGTAGTTTCCATTTTCATCAGTTTCCCAGTATAGCATTAATCATTTTGAAGCTTTCTTTGAATATTTTACTTTCACAATTTTTAAAAATATAAATTCAGAAAATATAGTTTCACTTTCTTGGTTAAATTTATATTGTCTGATATACTTTTTAAAGTAAATTTTGAACTTCTGAATGTTTATGTATATGTTGTAATTCTCTGTGCTTTCTGTTTTTTTTTTGCACCCTGTCATTAGTGACTAAATTTTTGCCAAGCTAAGACACAAAAGGCAATAGCCATTTTCAGAAATGACAGTAAACTAAGAATTGTATAAAACAGCAACAAATTACAAAATTAAAAGTACAAGAAACATCTATTATAAAACACTTTAGTTCTATTTTCCTTATATACACAGCAATCTGTTTTAGTTTTAAAAAACATAAGAAAATTGCAGAAACTCAGCTTCAGGCACAACATGCATTGTGCACGCTTTCTTTCCCTCTTTGTACACTACAATCTGTTTTTGCTTAAAAACATCAGAAATTTGCACAAATTTGGCATTGTATGAACTGTTGTTTTCCCATGTACACAGTTTTTGGTTAAAAAAATCAATAAATTTTACAAATTCATCATAAGCCTGCAAATTTTGATCCATAAAATTTGATCACTTACAAAGGACTAACTTTCATAGAAGTGAATTTTTGTACTTCCTGCTATGCTTTATTTCTGAAGAAATGTAACATTTTGTTTTTTATCAGCTGGCAAACTTCACAGTTCCATTGATTCCTCATAAGAGAAAAGTGCACTCAATGCAATGAAAACAGACATTAATAACCATTATCAATGTAACAAGAACAAACACTAATGACTGGCATTTTTCTGTTGCATACATTTATGCATATGGCTGGGTAGCTGTATTAAACTAACTCTAATGACTGGCTGTTGCATACATGTATGCACATAGCTGGGTAGCCAAATTAATACACCTTGGAGATGCTATGAGTTGCCTGTTTTGATGACATAGCATGTTGTCTTATTAATACTTTTCAGGAAAGATAGATAACCAGAAAGTACTTTCTGTTATTCATTTTTCCTCAGTTCATATGCAGAGCTTTTCCCATCTTCTATGTTACTGACATTTAGAAACAAGCAGGACTTTATGTATGGAAATAAAGCAGCCTGCAGGAAAAGAATCTGTTAATTTTCTGTTTTTTTGCTTTTATGTACCTGCTTCTTGCATCATTTGACTATTAGAGTTTTTTACTATGTGGGGTATTTTTTCTGTTTTGAAGGTGGTTAAAAATGTTTTTATATATTAATTTTTATTACAGTGAAATGTCTTTCGAGCATTTTTTAAAATATTTTCGTAGAGAAAATTGCAATTTAATTCACACACAAACACACACATGCAATATTATAAGATATATTAATAGTTTTTCCTGAAGAGTTTATTAATGCATGTTTTTCATCTTGTGCCTAGCCGACCAATGGCTAAATGGTTTGTTAATGAGTTTTAGTTTAAGATTAGTAAATTTTATTATTATGAGGTGCTAGGTCTGCCAGTTTTGTAGCCTGAAACAAGATGATTTGCTTTAATAGAATTCATATTTATTTATATGTATGTAAGCAAGTAGTATACCTTTTTGAAAGCTTTAATTCATCTGTATGGTGATAATTTGAATCAGTTTTAGTTTAATATATTAATATTTATTTGTGTTACAAAAATATATCAAAATTATCCGTGAAAATACCATTAATGTATTTTCCTTCTGTAGAGATGAAAAAGATTGTCCTATTCATTGCATATGTTTGCCTGAATTTGTTCCAGTTTGAAATACAATATATTCAAAATTAATTTAAAATATTTAAGATTAGGAAATGGATTCATTATTTGGCCCACCAAAACAACAAAAAAAAAAGTTATGATGCACTGGTCATCATAGGAGGTTTGCTTTTTGACATTTGAAAGGTGACTGGCTTGCCTAATTTTTATGAGTTCATATGTAATATAAATGTGAATCATTGTTCAGTTTAAAAATCCTTCACAGACTGAAGCACTTTATTGAAATTGCATTGAAAACGTCACTAGAGGTCTAATAATTGTGATGTAAATTATTTATAAATAATTTCTCTTTAATTTAAATTGCTTTGAGGCTGCAAGAGAATAAAATGCTTTTATTGCATTTAACCTGAACCTAATATATGTTGTTTCTCATGAAAGCTGAAGTTTATTTTTGTTGATTTGTTTATAAGATGTAAAACCAGTAAATAATGAATATGACTAACAGAGGAATTATCATTTGCTTTGTCCTAATTAATTAACCAACCAATCTACTAATTGAATTTCTTCCTACTAGCTGAAAATTGATTAATTTTTATTGCTGTACCAGTAAAACTGTGCCTTTTGCCTAATGGCGTTTTACATACTTAGAAATTTATTCTCTTTCTGTAGTTCGGTTCTCTCTCTTCTGTAGTTGAATAATAATTTGAGTATAAATTTTTTAAGAATCTTCAATATATTTTACTTAAGTTTTTTTTTTGTTAGAAATTAATTCTCTGGGCATATTTGGATCATATATGATCTTAAAACACTTTTTTTCTTGTATTTGTATTTCTTATTAGCAGTTACTTTCATTATTAACATTGATTTCTTTTTAAATTAATATGATTTGGAGTATATGATTTCACTGTGTATTGTTGTGAGAATTGAAAATTGGTAAACCCCCTCTACTTTGAGGATACTGTACTAAAATCATTAGCAAAGTTAATTAAGTTAAAATCATAGTCTAATAATATATTGACAGTGATTTCAGTATAAACAAATTCAAGAGATGTGTATTAAAATGGCAAAACAATTGTAAAAGCTGGAAGTATATTTTATGAACAGTTATTTTTTCTAAATCGAAATGTTTTTATTTTGCAATAATTTATCTTCAAACTTTTGCCTTTCAAATAAATTAAACATTTTTGGAAAGGTAATAAAGGGTTTTCTGGATATAAAAGTTATCAGTTTTGTTTAAGAAGTGTAATGATAATGCTTGAAAAATAAATATGTATTTTAACATAAAATAATCACAACATATTTTCTATATAGGATGTTAGCTGTGATTTTTCAATCAAGGATAGTTGTATATGAAGCTTGTAGTTTCAAAGAAATGTTAGTAGTGACCAGTGAGTATAAAAATTTTAATAGAATTTTATTCATTTTTCTTACTGAAAGATTTTTTAGTACTTTCTGATTATCTGTTCCCATGAAAAATTGTGAATTTGTTGCCACCTTTGGAAAGCATTCGTAAACTCATTGCTGACTAATTTTTCACCAACGTAGAGTATGAAAGGCCACAAACATTTTCAAAATAGCTAAGAATTCTATGCAAGTGTAGTCAATTAGTAAAATTTAAAAATCAAAAATATTGTTAATAAAACATCCAGGTTTTTCTTATGGAATTCTATTTTCCTCTGTTATTTTCCCGATGTACACAGCGATCTGATTTTGCTTTGAAATTCATCAGGGAATGCACAACTTTGGCATCTTACAATTTCAGCATTGCGTCTGGCTGAAACAGACATATGCTACATGCGTATCTGGACTTTTTTTGTATGCTGTTGTTTTCCTTATATACACAGGGATCTATTTTCTTACAAAAATTCTCAGACCATGCTCAAATTCAGCATCTCACACCAGAAGAAAACAGATGTGTGCTGTGCACAAACCTGGGGTGCTACATAAATACTTTTGGAGGACTTTATGGATAGCGTTATAACTATTTTGATGACGTATGGCTTTGCCTCATGAATATTTTTGTGTGACTTTTCAGTGGGGGTATGAAAATACCCATTTTTTCTAATGTGAATACTGGGAGATAGAAAATGGATAGCAAGTGCAATAATTATACTTAAGCTGCTTTAACGTTATTGTTATATTTGACAGTAAAATTTTTTCAGCCAGTTTTTTTTTTATTTGGCAGTGTATTCTTCTTTTTTTTTGGGGGGGGGAGGATCTAACCTTGCATGCATTCTAAAGTGTTTTGTTTTACTTAGGTTGTTACACAAGTCCAAGTATTACAGTTAATCCTGTGGCCTTGGGAACTAGATGGCTTGCATTTGCTAATAAAAAAGTAAGTTTTACATTTTTAATGTAATTTTTTTCTTAGTTCTTTATCTATTTCTGTTTGGTCTCTATCTGAATTCTAGTGCATCTTTGTCTTTCCCCTCCTTCTGTATAGTTTCTGTTTAATTTATGTTTCTAAACTGGCCTTAGAAATTTTTACTGGTGTATTATCCCATTGCTGTAATATAAATGCACATTAAAAATTGTATTGTGTAGTCTGTATAAAATTAAAAAAAATAATAAATGTATGAAGTCCAGAAACTATGTTAATTGTTTGATTGAATACTTAAATTTACTTTACTTACTGTAAAAAACTGATTTGATTACTTTACTGTAGTTATTACTGCCTTTGCTTATTTTTTCATCATTTATTACTTTACAGACTAATAAATATTAAAAAATAAAATTTGATCCTATGCAGTTCCATATTTATTTATGGTTTTTGCGATTTAAAAAAAAACAAAAAAAAACAGAAAGCTTAATATTTTTCTTTTACAATAGCATTGTATGTGAAGAAATAAAATGATGAAAACTGCTATTTATTTCATAATTTTTTCAATATTTTAATTTCTCATTATATTTTTATGTTACTTTGAGAGGGAAACTGAAAATAATTATTAAAATACTGTCGAGTGTGCATGCGTTCGTAATAGATGGAATGCACAAGTCCGATAAAAGATTAATAAAATTTATTCTTATCACAAAAAATACAACAAAATGTGTGCACATACATACAAATACAACAAATACAACAAGTGTTCACAATATCTGGTAGTAATAATCAGTAGAACACAAATATGTTAAATAGAACGCAATACGACCAATAGCTATACTTTAAACTACTAAAACTATTAAAATACAATGCAGTTCAAAGAGAAATCTAATTTAGTTCGTGCAGAACTAAACAACTGAGCTAAGATGTTCTCTCTGGCTTTTTATAGCTTTCAAACAGTCGCACAAGATGGTTCTATCATTTTTTGCTTTTCGAGATTTCTGGAAACCAATAAGACAATGGAATTACGGTTACAGCTAACATAGTAGTCAATTGCATGTATTCAATTTAAAATATAAATTACGAGATATCTATTTATTAAATGTTAAATGCATATGCTCGTATATTTTTACTTTTCCAGCATAGCTTTCTCTTAGAATATGTTTCGTGCTGCATTGCACAGGGGATTAAAAACCATTTTAATTATAATTCTACTAAAAATATCAACTAAATACAAAATTCATAACACTGCCCCCTTTCCAAGGCTGCACGTCCCGAGGAGTATAATCCCTGGACAGGAGGGCATACTTACAAAAAGCATCAATGGAATAATAAAGATTACAATGTAATAACAAACAATGCAAACAGTAATTACAGTAAGTAACTTAAAATAAATCAAATGCAAATCGGTAAATAAGTCCATGAATTTACAAATTCAGAAACAGAAATGACCATGGTCTTATACTGTTTACATTATATACGCTACATACTATAGCCATACTAAGGAGCTAGCCTGTCATAATGAATGACTTTAGGCTTAGAATTCGATGACTTGTGGATCCGAACTGCAGTGTCATTCAGCCTATTTAGGACCGTGTAAGGACTATTTCAAGATGACTGTAGTTTAGAACAGAGTTCTTACATCGGTTTCGGATTCCACAACCACACCTTGTCTCCTTCGTTGAATCAATGTCCTGTAACTCTCCTCTCATATTGGGTCTTCATCTTCTCCGTCTCTCCCAAGTCAACTCACTCTCATGCAAAATTGTGTATCACTTCAAACCGTGCCTGGAGATCTTGGATGTACTCCTCATGCGATGAAAGCACATCCAGAGGGCAATCAAACTTACGATCACAAGGCAGACAAAGGTCACGACTGAAGGGCATCTGGGGTGGAGAATAGCTGGTAGTTTAATGGACAGCACTGTAATAAATCAGTAAAAGTAGACATAACTTCTTATCCCAGCCCTGTTGGTTTCTGGAAACTACCAGCGAGAGGTTATTATGGGTGGTTCGATTAAAGCTCTCTGCCATGCTATCTGACTGAGGACGTAAAGGTGTCGTTTGGGTTTTGCCAATGCCGAGTATCTTGTAGAGTTCTTTAATTACAACCAAGGTAAAATTCCTTCCTTGATTGGAATGTAACTGAAGAGGCAGTCCGAACCTGGGAATCCAGTGCTGTATCACCACCCTTGCTACTGTGATCGCCTCTTGATTTGTAACATCGGAGCTTGCCTCGGCTGCATTTCTTCGGTCCTTTCTGACCTACACAGGCATCACAAAATCGGCACCACTTTTTGCATTATTTCAGTAGAAGCACTCGATAACTCTCTACAGTGTCTTCATTATTACAAAGTGGCCTCCTGCAAGGGCAGCTGTGTTGTTCTTTAAAGATATCTGGGATCTTGGAAGTATCAGCTGTAATTGGAAAGCATTTCCATCATCCACTTTGAATTTGCAGTATAAAACGGTGCTTTTAATGTGAAGTGAACCCCAGAGAGCCCAGAATTGTTTTGTCATTGGGCCATAGCTTAAAATTTCCTGCAGGTCGGTTTTCTGTTTGAAGACTTCATTAAATCAATCATGGATTTAATGTTGCCATCTTCCAGCTGGTTTTTCCTGCCTTCATCATCACTTCATGGGTCTTGATCAGCCAATGTTGATGTTATAATTTGTCGGGTAACCGGATTAAGCAGCTCATGCTTCTTGACGACCCTAGTATGATATTGGCAGCTTTCTGAGCAGATTCTTTCAAATAAGGCATCGGTGTTTCTAATTGGTGATCCCTTCTGATGATGGATAGTTATGTTCTTAGATCGTGAAAGCAGTTTGTTGTTTTTGAAATTCAAGGAAAATTTTATTTCCTTAGAAAGTCCAATCCAAGTGTAAAAGGATTTGTATTATGGGCCACATATGTCGTGTGATAGTAGGCAGCACTTTCAAATGTGGTATTTATATTTAACTTCCCATATGTGTCGATTTTATTATCAGATGCAGTGTGGAGAGTAGCACAGCATGGTGCCCCAAATGAGTTCATCTTTAAACTGTTGAGCTAAAGGATGGTGGCATTCACTCTTGTGTCGATTACCATATTGCAAAGAACTCCATTGATATGTCCCATGATGAAAAGTCTATATTTCCACTACTCACTGCAGGAAATTGAAGTACTATGAAACAGGGTTTCTGATAATCCTTCAAATTCCTCTCTGCAATATGGCTGTTAATCTGTTACCAGCATCGTTGCTGGGAAATAGTCTTATTTTCCGTGCCCTGGGGTGTTCTACTCTTCCTCCATATGTGGTCTTCAACATTGCAGTTCTGACACTTTTAGAGTGGTTTCTTTTCACTTCTATTCCGTCCTAAGGTGCTGACTTGTCTGCTTAAATCATGTGTTTTATTTTCTGTGCCCTGGGTTGTTCTGCAATTCTGTCGTATGTGTCATTCAGTACCACATTTTCAACACTTTAGAGCCAGTTTGTTGTCACTTCTACTCCATATCAAAGCATTGACTTGTCTGGATAAATCATCTAAACGAGTCATCGCTTGATCCACTGGCTCGTGGACTTTCAACATCTGTGGCTAGCTCCTGGAGTGTTTCGGTGGGCTTCTGTTAATGGAATTTTAATTGAAGCCTGCTGTAGCCTTTCAAAGATTTCTCCCCAAAGTGCAGCTCCGATGTGCCAGATAGAGCTTCGAAATCTAGCCTTTGGTTTTCGGGAAGAGTTTGAAGAATATCTGCAGCATCTGTCCTCAGAGAAGTGGCGAGATGACATCCCTTAGCTTGGGAATCCCATCCATTCGCTTCCGCCGCTATTAAAAATTGTGTCCTGTACACTTGCCAAGAGGTCTTTCCATCATATGTGGATAACTTCAGGGAGGGATAAGCAGATATGGGTAAAAATTTAAAACCATCACAATTGCTCCCTGCCATCGCTACGAATTTCTTTAAGGTATCAACTTCTTTGGTGCCTGCAGAAACCCTGTCATCAACTTGTTATTCAATTTGTTGTTGAATGGCAGAAATTCTTCCTTCAATTTGTTCTTTGACCTAAGAAACTCTGCAATCGATTTCCTGTTCCATGGCCGAAACTCTCTCTTCTATTTGTTCTCTGACAGAAGAAACTTTATTTTCAACTGTATTTATTCTGCATTCCATAGCCTCAAATTTGTTTTATATTATGGAGGTATTATCTTTTCATCTCCTCTTGACCTGCTTCAATCTTTTCTTGACCACCTTCCATCTTTTCCTTAAATTATTCTTAACTCACTTTCATCTCTTCTTTAAATGCAGCAAAGGCTGTAATCAACTGTTTTTACTGTTCCTCCATTGATCTTGTCACTGGCATTCAACCCTACTCCTGATACCAAAAAGTATTGCGTGTGTATGGGTTCGTAATTCATTGAATGCCCAAGTCCAATAAAAGGTTAGTAAAATTTATTCTTATCACAAGAAATATAACAAAATGCTGGAATTTTCATCAAAGAAATTCGTACAATTGTTCACAATATCAGGCAGTAATAAATCAGTGAGTAGAATGCAATACAACCAGTAGCTGAACTTTAAACAGTTCAAAGAGAAATCTAATTCAGATATTTCAGTTTGTGTGGAATGAAACTAATCATGTTAACAGTAACTAAGCAACTAACTAAACAACTGAGTAGAAATGTCCTCTCTCAGGCTTTTTATAGCTTTCAATCGGTGGCATGAGATAGCATTTTCTGCTTCTTGAGATTTCTTGAAACCAGTAAGAGGATGGAATTACTGTTACAGCTAACATAGTAGTCAGTTACATTTATTTAATTTAAATATAAAATATGAGGTATTGATTTTTTACATGTTAAATGGACGTGCTTCTGTATTTGTACTTTTCTGGCTAAGCTTTATCTTAAAATATGTCTCGTGCTGTATTACACGGGGAAATAAATCGATGTTAATTTTTATTCTACTAGAAATTTCCAACTAAATACAAAATTCATAACAATACTGTATTTCAAATTTGAAAACTTAAAAAAATATTTATTATATAATAATATTTTTTCAAAGTTTTGTTTGATAATTCAGTAATGTTTTTCGTTATCAGTGTAATTGGAATGCATTTTGTTTTTCATAAAATCTGCACATGTTTTATTTATTATTAACATTATGCGCTATTATTCTTTTAGAAGTAAATATTTCATATTGTATTTATATAATCTTAAGCATTCATATGGATGTATTTCATGTTTTCTTTATTTAGTAGTTTGATGTTATTTTGCACATTTTCAGCTTATTTCAGTCCATCAAAGTGGGGGTGGAATGGCCGGAGATGGTGTACATTCTTATGCTGCAACCATTATACATGCTGCAAAGGTGTGTAACAAATAATTTCAAATGTATTTGCATCTGCATTTTCAGTAACAATTTGTTTCATGTATTTAAACAAACATGGCATTCTTCATTTCCTGCGCTTGTGTTTATATGCATGTTATGTAAATGATGCAACTATTGTGAACTGCAAAGTTTTCAATCTGTTAATTCAAAACAATAGTGCATACACTGTTAAAGACAATTTTATTAACTGTACAATGCAAGAACTTGTCAAAGTTGCTTCATACACTTCTATGTGCATGAAATAATATGGCTAGTTCTCAGAAACATTTAAATAGTTTCATATATGATACAAATTTTAATAATTTTGTTGTTGTTGTTTTAATAATAAATTGTTGTCATTGGTTTCAATACAAAAATTTTGACCCTTTTCAATTAAAGGTCTCTCATTTATGGATTAGTTCCTGTAAAGATATATTAAGCCTTTATCATATATTTACTGGAACTACTCCATGCTCTTAATCCATTGATCTTCAGTTTCTGAAATATAGATATTACCTGAGTAATTGACGAAGTGCATAAAGTGTGTCACACTGATACATAATTTTTTATTAATCATTTTTTTGTTCAAAAATCACTGGAGGATATGCCAGTTTGTAAATAAATGTATGGGATGGGAAAATTTTCTGTTTGTGATAATTCTGTACTTTATGCAAAGCTAATTTTGAATTCTAATCTTACTTGTACTTCAATAATTTAAATAATTATATATTTTTACTCTGTTGCAATTTTACATTCTTCTCTCACTTCTCCTGCATAGTTTGGTATTTTTATGCAAATATGAACAATTACACACATAGAAGATTTAAAATGTATTATTTTATTAAGAATTATGAATCATATTATTTTATTTGAAATTTTATGAAGCAAAATTATATTGTAGCATTTATACATTTTTGTGGATTGTAAAACCAATAGCTGCATGATTAGATTTTTGAGCAGATGATTAGATTGAATGCAATAAATAGCATCATAAATAAATGATTTAATTTGTAATTGTTATATATATTTATTACACATGAAAATTGTTAGTAAAATTACGATTTCAAATATATTTAAAATATTCTAAACGATTGTGTTTTTTTAAAATTGGATACAATTCATCCTTGGAATTTAAGAAAAGAACTTTTTGTATTTCAAGCTGATCTGACAGTTTTTGTTTTCCTTCAAGAAACAAATTATTCTTCTAGAATAATTTGCTTCTGCCTGTGTATCTTTTTCATGCAGTCTAGATATTCACAGTTAGATATTCTTGTTATACAATCTCAGATGCTATTATAAGATATATTTCTGTAGAATTTTAAATACTGTTACCACTGATTCTTTCCTGTGAAGTTTTTTAAATCTCAGTAATAATACAGTACAAAGTCCAAAATCTAGACATCCATTTACTGGACTGGTATATCATCTAAAAGTTTCATAGCATCCCTCCCCCTCCCCCATTTTGTTGATTTTTTTTTCTCATACAGTGTAAAGACAAGTAATACGGTACTCAAGCAAAAACACGTGTGCCATAAGTCAGTTTTGATTCAATTAGCTGTTCCCCTCCCCAAAAAAGATAAAAGTGGAAATAATATTGAATCATCATGCACGTTATTTTGTCTTTAAACACCTGCTAGTTGGCGAATCATATTTTCATTTTCAGCTCTAGAATAGTAGCGGAGGGAGTAGCATTTTTCTATCATATAAGTTTATCTCAGTTTTGTGCACAGTAGTTGAATCCAAAAACCATTATTTGTGTGAAGTAGAATGTTGCACATAATGGCTTCCCTTTGTTTGGCATAGCAGAGAAAAAGAAAGAATTAGGTTCATCAGTTAGACTGTTCTAGAATTCTTGAAATATTTAAATATAAAATCTGCTGCATGGAACATTATCATGAGAGACCGAGTCTGCAGATATTTTGAAAAATGCTTGCATAGGCAACATCAGTATGCCTATAGTGCTGATTTTTGAAAGATGCTATCTAAGTTGTACCCGCAAGTGACAATTAAATAAAGGTACATGTTACTTTGAATTATGAATATGTTATATTTGTATGGGACATTAACTGTGCTGTTTGCTTATGGTGTGCTGAAATTTCTGGAGTTGAGCCTATTTATAGCCAAGCTACCATATTTCATGATGAAGATAGCTGTGAATTTATATCACTAGTAAAAAGAATAATTTTTTATTATTTAATTGAATGTGTGAAGAAATGCTTAATGAAAATGATATAGCTAAAGTCTTCTTTTGGAATTAGAGTGCCCCAATCATCAATCAATACATGGATGGCAAAAGTTGTAGAAAATATCACCACAGATTTTGTATAAAATGATAAAGTGTTCAGTTGATTTATTAATGAAAACTCTCAGCATGGCAGTTACTGGACTTGTATAGTGGAGCTTTATAGCTAAACAAGAAATTGTATCTTTATAAAATTAAAATATTAACACATAAGATGAAATAGCTTAAACAGCATATGTTGAAAAAAATTTTGATGAAGCATGGCAAATGTTAACATTGAGCTTTATTTTTTTTTCCCTGTAAATTTGGGTTTTCTTAAGAACATAAATACTTCATTATTTTACAAACAACCTTTCATATTTTTAGTTTTATGTTTCCTACATATAATTTTACTACATTTAAATTGATCTAAAATCTGAAAATTTCCCATATCTGTGGAATCGCCACTGCAGCTGTTCCAGATCTTGGACTTTTAATTATATTTATAAAACTTTTGCAGTTTCAAAGAATTTCATCCTAAAATCTGATTTTCCTCAGAATTTATTTTTAATAATGCAATTGAAATTATATTGTAACTCAAGTTAGATTAGACGGTCACTTTGTGATTGCTTTATAATTTAGATTAAATCACACAAATAGAAAGCATACTTACATTGTAATTACAATTGCAGTGAAATTTCCTTCCTGTAGTTTTAGTTCCACTAGTGGCTGAGTAGTTACTGAATACTGTATTTCAACCTGGTTTGTGTTTAATCCCAGGCACACTGGCTGGCTGCATAGTTGATTTTTGCGTTTTTCCTCATATGTAACACGAATACTACCAGTTTCTCACAGAAAGTTTTCCTCAAAGGCATCCCTTCTCTTAGGCATTCGGCCCTCATGTCTTTGCCATATTCAGATAATCTAATCTATCCTGTAATTTTACATTGCACTTACAGACTTTACTTATTACTTTCTGAATTACTTATAATAGTTACAGTTATATAGTTATAATAGTGATTATAATTGAAAATTCCAGTAAAACCCAGCATGTCCGAACCAAATCGTATCCTGGATAACAAGCTGTTAAATAACACAGTGGGGTATTGCCTAGGAGAGGTAATTAATAATTTATTCCAGCCTAAGATAAAAGTGGAAAACTTGTTTAAAGCAATTAATATTGATTTTTGAACAGAATGTGTTCTTAAATTTTTAGTTAAACCCCACCTTTTTATATTATATATATATGTGTGTGTGTATGCATGTATGTATGAGTAAGAAATAAAAATTAAGTTAGTTAATAATTCAAGTTGAATTGCTAATTTAGTCATTCATATATGTATGTATATATTTGCTTCATTTAACGTTTTAGACTATAACAAAAGGCTTAACAATATTTGGAGAAACTGTTGCAAATAGTCTAAGTGGGCAGAAACCAATGCCTAAACCTTCATCTCTTAAAAGTGATCCTAAAGCTTCTGATGATAGTCAGCCAGGAATAATTACTATTTTGGATGTTCTTGCTGTTCATGGTGAAGTAAGTATTCATGTGACTTGCCTTTAGCTATTAAACAAATAAATAAATAAATAAAAACTAAAATTAAAAAAATGTAAGGGTAGTTTTATGTGCTTGTAAGATAAGATGGTCCTTTCTGAGTATATAAATTTTGATTTTTCTTTATCTTGGTCTTGTAATGTGTTATAATTTATGTATTTTGTTTGATAAACTTTTTTAATATTTCTGTTTGAATTTTATCTATATGTATTGCATCATATTTTATAATAATGATGACATATGTCTTAGTAAGTTGAAGAGTTTGTTTTTGAAGCTATTTTAAAATAAAAATTGAATTGTCATTTTAAAATTTGCTTATCTACCAAACTTTACAGTTTTTTAAGGTACCTACCTACCACCTACCACCTAGTTCTAAAATACAGTGCAACTTCCTCGCCCACTATTCCTTTTGTTTTTGAGGGGGGGAGTCGGCTATATTTATAAATCTGTATATATTATGTGATGTGTACATATTTTCATATCTGTTGTGTACATCTTTTTTTTTAATGTATCAATACCAAACTCTGTTTCCTGTGTTTTTATGTTTTCAACAATTCTTGAAAGGGTAATATTTATCAGAAAGTACATAATCAGTAACAATAATGCAGAGTGTGTTTACACATTTTTAGAACAGTTTTAGGGTTGTTTAATTAATGCTTAAAATATAAAGAGTATTTTTTTAAATGTTTGATCTCATAGCCTTTTCATGGACTTGTATTATAATTTCCACAATAGAAGGGCTTTTCATAAAATTTCCATTAATCTTCCATTACTTTATATCAATCCATCCAGAGTCCATCAACTGTGGTAGGTTTCCACTCAGAAAAGCTCTTTTCAAGAGATCAAAAGATCCATAAGTGAAACAGCAGGGAACTTTGCAGGAATACATTGAAAAGGTATATATGCAATACCTTTATCCGTTTTCAGTTTTCAAGGATTGCAGCGGTCCTTTTTGAAGTATGACTTTCTGCTTTATCTTGATGAATTTTCATTCTGTGAAAATCAGTGGGATAAAGAAATAATTTTTTTTTTTGTACATATCAGATACATTAAGGCAGGAGGCTCCTATTTTGAATAAAAACCAAAACAGGTATTAATTTCTTGTTTTCATTTCTTTTTACAGACCCAGTCATAAAACTTATTTGACACACTGTGTACATCGTAAACATCCCTATTCAACATGGAACAAACCATTAGAAATAAAATTAGAAACAAGTGAATAATTACATGAAAAGTTCAGAAATAGTGTTTACCAAAAATGGAAACTGCAGGGGGTGGAGAAAGAAAAGAATTTGCTTCCTTATGCCACATTGTTTTCAGGGGTTGCTGTAATGAAAAAAGGAAATGAGTATAGATACATGTAAAATATAAAAGACGTTTAATTGGAAAATTTAAATTTATAATTTGAATGAAAAGACAACCCCCTTTGCTCTTTCCTTGCAGTTTTCCGTATTCTTGTGAGCTTTTGTCCAATCTTCATTTAGAACTTAAACAAAGAATTTCCAAGTATAAATACTTCAGCTGCTGTTTATTCACTCTCTTTGCCACTTGCATTTTTTTTTTTTTTGGTATTCACGTCTCCTTGCTAAGCTTCATTGTTTAGAAAATGCAATTGTGTAGTTTAAAATTGGTGGGTGCAGATTGCCTCCAAAGTGCTGTGCCATGTAATGAAATATGCAATAATGTATGTTGATAGGAATTGAAAGTAATAAAGAGATGTTCAGATTATCAAGTGATTTTGTGATTCTTCAAAAGAATTCTAGTTATCTACTGTGCAACAGTCAACTGTTTGATATTACTGCCACTCGAAACATGATTGTAAACACAACTGGTTTTCATTGTCCCATCTGTAAAATTAGCTCTCTCTCACACACACAAGTACCATAATTTCGGGTAGATATGTGTTTAAAAGTTGAAAATATAGGTCTCTATCGTATCTGCCGGAGTGGCATATGGGGGAATTTTATTTTTCGTATTTACTGTTTTCCTTAAAACTTCATTAGTTTAAATTGTAAGTCATGCACAAGCGAAACAGTTAAGTTAAAATTTGCTGCAATATTTTAACCTCAGATTGTGCTAAAGCAGTGCAATAAGTTCAAACTCGCCTAACTAAGGTAGGTGCCACTCTGTGTAAAGACATTGAATGTACTTTCTGTTAAACTTCGTGATTTGTTTTGCCTGTGTTTTCTTAGGACTCCCTTTTTTTTTAGTGGAAGCTGCTATGTTTGCTTGCCAAATGCTGTGTTCATTCTAACATGTTTTTTACTGCTTTGTAGCTTGCTTTTGGTTTACCTTATCATTTGTGCTTTAAAAATATTATTATTATGGCTCCTATTTGAAGAAAAAGTTAAACAGATGGCTTTTAAGCTTTTGGCAGTGAAGAAAGCGATCAAAAGGATCATATATGAACTTTAATTTTTTTTAGTCAATTATCATGTGTGCGGCATATACGCCAGGGCAACTTATCTACCTGAAATTATGGTATGTATCTATTTATAAATGTAGCAGTTCTCAAAAAGTAAAGTGCAAAAACATATCTTTGAATCCACAGCTTGTTTACATGTGACATTTTGAAAGAAGAATAAATTTAAAAGTAGCAGGTGATTTTTCTCATTTGAAATAATGAGCTGTTGCCAGAAATAACCTTGGTATTAGTCACAAAAAATATCTTTTGTTGCATGTTAGGCTACCAGTTGGTTTTGTTTATTTCAAACAAAGCAGCTATTTTTGATTCTCAGCAATTACTCATTTTTCTTCTGTGAAATTTTGTCTTTCTGAAGTGTATGTTTTCATTTATGCTCATTATTTTTAGGTTAATATTGATGAAGATAGTGATGGAGAAGGTATAATAGCACATTTCCCTGCCCATGCCAATGAGCCTGTTGCAGCTGTAGAATTTGATCCAAGTGGAATGCTGCTGTTTACGTCTTGCCGATTAGGACACAGTTTCCATGTCTTTCGTATATTTCCACATCCTGCAAGTTCTGCTATGGGTGCTGTTCATCACTTATATACTTTGCATCGTGGAGAAACAACATCAAAGGTTTGATACTATTTTTGATAGTGTAATAGCAGTTAAATAGATTATGGGCTAGATCGTATTAACTCATTGTAAAATTTTGCTTTCATCTGCTTAGGGGAGTAGTTTTCACTTTGTGCACATTAACTTATGCATTAAGATATTTAACTCTTTCCAATATTTAAAAAATATTTTCCGTAGTTTGAATAAATAAAACTAATAAACAGATACTATTATGTAAATTAGTGGCAGCCAACTTCTGTACAGTTGAGGACAATTTAAATTATGTTTTAGGGCCATGGGCCATACCATTGGTAATAATACCTATGTTTGGGTAGTAATGACGTAATAATTTAGAAAATATTTAGGAATATGTCCATGAATAATAAACACCTGCTAGTTTAAGATTTTTTTGGCATTAATTTCAAACAATCTTTGCATGTAACTAGTCTCAAGATAATTAGAAGTATGAAAATGCACACAAATGTGGACATTTGATAAGTGATAATCAGTTTTTTAACAGCTACAGACCACCATTGCATAAGTCAAGGTATTAGATGCTAATTATTCATGAGTGGCTCCAAAAAGCAACCACACAGATGATTAAGCAAAAATAAATCTACATTTTTAACTGGAATCAAGGTATATTAATTTATGCCATTATAGATTTTTTAACAAACTTTATGCTGATAAATATGTAATAATAGTATTACTTTTTCTCCCAGTTTTTTCCCTTCAAATTTTAATTCATAGTAGTTGCAAATTTTAATTCATATTAGTAGTTTAAGTTAAATATGCTTCTGAATAAATAAAATATAAGATTTCTGACATACACAGTTAGGTTTAGAAACTACATTAAAAATAGTGGTCTACATGTAGTAAGTTTATAGTTTTAAGATAAAGTATTATTATAGATTTCTGTATAGTCTATATATGCCGTAATGTGTATTGCTTAAATCAGTTATATGAGATAAAGCAAAAAAATAAAAGCTATCTTTTATAGCTGAGAAGTTACATAATATAAGACTGCAGTTTTTTTTTTTTTTTTCTTTTTTACGATGTGCATTAGCATTTTAAGTTACTTTTCATACCTGAGAGAATTTAATGTATCCTAAAAGAAAGTATTTTCGTGCTTAATTTTTGCTGCATGTGACTATAAATTGCATATAGTTTTAACCCTAGAATTGAAAAACTCTTTGAAAAACTTTGTCAGATTGTTCGGGATGTCAAATGTTCAAATCTAATTTCAACAGTTCTGTTACAATTATTTTTATTGATTGAGCAAAGTTGGTATAATGAGACACTTTTTCATCTAAGGAGTAAGAAAATCTTTGCTTAGCTTTATTGCAAACTTTTTTCTCAATTATGCTTTTTCGGATTTTCAAGCCGTATTATGCACATATATAACATGTGCATTCACTAAACTGTTATTAATCATGCCATAAAACACGCAAAAAGGCCATTAGCATGTTTTTCTACTATATCAGTACACATCTGATCCAATGATCTATGGCCCCTTTTGTTGAACTATAAAATTCTATCTGAGACAGAAGAGTTTTCCCTTTGTCAAAACAATACATTGTAGTTCCAATGCTTCGAGAATGCAACTGAGAGAGTTCTGCAGGAATTACTGTTTTATTTTTCCAGACGGTTCATACAGTTGTTAAATTCATTGGATTCATAAGAAGTGTTTCAGCTAAGGGTATCGATGTGAACCAGTTATCCATTGTGATATTTCTATTAGTTCCCTTGAATGCTACTTGTTAATACCCCGATGAAGTGAGATGCTAGAGGAACCTTTAGTTTAGTACTGGAACCCAAATGAGGTATTACATTGATCATATAGTTCGTTCCCGCTTTGCACATCATTGCTATTTTGATGCCATATTTTGCAGGCTTTTTCGGTATGTACATTCTAAAGGACACCTTCCTCGAAAGCTTAATAATTAGTCGTAACATAGGATCCCAGTTTGTAAGAATCCATAAAACTCTTAATGAATTCATTAGTGTCCTTTGGGTCAAAACATAGACAATTAGCAAAAAACAGAATCTAACTTCAGTCACTCCAGCTTTGTACCACTGACCACATAATGTTGTATCAAATAACTCATTTGATTGTTTTTCTTAGCCGCAGACAGAACAAGTAATCCCAATAAAGCTTTAATTTTGTCAACATAAGTTTCTGATACTGAAAAGTTTTTTGTAACATAACATTTTTTCTTTTAATTTCAAAATTTGTATGAGAAACAATTATTTCCAAAATTTGAGGAGTAAAAAAAATGATTAAATAATTCAAGAGGACTGTAAAATTCTTTTGCTCAGTCCTTTGGTCCTTGAATAAAATGAATAATATTGTGAGATGCTGTCCTTGTGTGGCTTGATTTAGGAACAGATGACCACTTATCTTTACCAGTGAGCTGAATTTTATCAGGGTAAATAATAGATGTGTCACATGACTAAAAAAAATTTAGAATTTTCCAATGTTTTTAGCTTCATAATTTCAACTTCATATTTTCATCTTCATGGGTTTGTTTTTCAAGCATTGTGTCTTCTTCCTCTTTTAACAAAGTTTTTGTTGCTATTTGTGAATTTGTGATTTTCTAGTTCAATTCTGATTCATTTTCCGAAATAGAATTTTCTTCATCACTTATTTCTTTTAACGGATTCAGGATAGCCTCAGGTCTGCCCCAAAAATTTTCTCCGCAAAAACACTTTGGCATCTTCAAGACAGTGTGGAATTAAATCCAAGGGGGATTCTGAAATACAAACGTTACAGCTAACCATTCATCTGTGAAAGGAATATTATTCTAAAAATGCCACTTATGGAAATATTTCGTTAAAAAGGAATGCCCTTATTGTAGTAGCCAAGGTCATATAAAGGTACTGAGTAGTGGCCTGCCCCATTTCCTGTTTCAGGGAAAGCAGGTCGAGATTATTTGTTACGGGCTTCCTTCAAGAGAGGAATGGGTAAGATTCTAGGGTTAAGGATAAAAATGTATGTTGATGTGTAGTAAACTTCTGGTTTATTGTATTTGAACTAATCATATTGTGGATTAACCTGGCTCTTTCTGAGTTTTTTTTTTTTTTTCAGAATGATGGAAAATACTATAATAAACTATTAGTCTAAAGAAAACTGTCCATGAAAAAAATAAAAAATTAAATTAAATTGCATGGAATATCAGAAATGATAGAAGATCTCATAGTATTTGAGAGTTGTGTTTATCCACAAGGGTACTTAATTTAATTTTACATAAGGTGGAATATATAAACAACGTTAAAGCATCATAAAAATAAATTGCTCCACTTAAAAAAAAAAAAAAATCAGAGGCACAGCCTTTAATTTTTTATTTCACATTGAATCTTGTTGAAGCACAAGAATAATATTAATAAGAACAGTAGGTATACCACCATGAAGGGAGAAACGTATGTAAAAGAATATAGGTTATTTTTCTTTTCTGTGCTTTTGTTTAACTGTCCTCTTATTAACCATAAATGTTGACCCTAGTATTATCCTGATTAACTGGGAGTTAACTGTAGTTGCATTTTAACATGAATGACTTTATTTATGTCATTTATTTTTGCATGTGATACATACAATTTTAAAATTAAAAGTATCTACTGTTTTAGTACTTTTTTAATACGAACATTCTGTTTCATGCTGTAGTTAAAATTATGAAAGGTAGCACAAATAAATAAGTCATATTGTAATATGTTTCAAACTAACTCTTAAAAAAATACCTTAAAAAAAAATTTTTTTTGCCCATTATTGCAGTTTTTTACTTCTTTGCTTCAGTGTGTTTCAATGGCACTTAAAATATTTTTATGAAACATATTATGTTTGATCTAGTAGATAATTGTTATGTATATCCATGTTTTCTGCACAGAGTTTCAAATGGTTTATTTTCCCATGACAGGTTCAGGATGTTGCATTTTCACTGGATAGTCGCTGGATCTCAGTGAGCACAATGAGAGGCACTACTCACATCTTTCCTATAACTCCATATGGAGGTAACTAAACTGTCAATCAGTGTATCAGTGTAAGTTTTGTATGTAATGATTATGCCTAATACTGTATTTATTTTAAGTATAATCATTATTTGCAAAACTTGCATTGGCTGAATGTGGCCATACTAATCGCTTAATCCAGTCTGTTATGAAATACTGTGCAGCAACATTTTCATCTTTTTTCTAATGATATTGTATGCAAACTACCAAAATCAACAGCCCAAGTATCTATCTGTAGTTATATGTGCATGACTATAATAGTGACCAACCTAAATTCGGAACCCTAGATATGCTAGAAAGCATGTGCAGTCACCAAAGAATATATTCCTATCATTTCTAGCAGCTGCAATTTAGAAATTAAAAAGACTGGTCAGAAAAGGGAGCTTAGAGCATTTCACCTCTAAATTTTTATTTGAAAATGAAACAGTATACATGTCGATTATTTTATTACAAGTAGGAAGAGATCCTGTTTTGGGCATATTTATAATTTTTTAATGGGGAGAGGTGTCCCTCCCTGTTGCATTCTGCCAACAGTAGGGGCAAAGATTGTTATGACTCTGTCCCCAGATGCACTAAAAAGGACCTTTTTGACCTTCAGATATTTTCTCACCCCTGATCTAGTATGATTTTTAAAAGTTAAGAAAGTAGTCTATTATTGAGAAACAGACATTTAGTATGCATCATGATTTATTTTAAGATAGCTTAGATGAAATTGAAATGAATGTCATAGAAGATCATATTGAAAATATGATTTGAATGCATTTGGGTAGAACACAAATTTTATAAAATTATATAATTTGTAAAAAAGAATGGAAATATGACTAGTTAAAAATTAATATTATTTTAAATGTTTGTTTTACAGGTTATGAAAAAATCTCAGAAATCTTAGAAAATCTTCTCTAAATTGAAAGAGTTTTTTCAAATAGTTTTTTGTGATTTAATTATATTTTATTTATCACCTTAATTTTCATTTGATGTGTTAAAAATCTTTTTATAGCAGTTCTTGTTTATGATTTTTCTACTTTGTTTGTTCACAGTTTTAAATTCTGCATTTTTAGGACCTGTAAGCGTAAGAACCCATACTTCTCCAAGAGTGGTGAACCGACTTAGCAGATTTCACAGGAGTGCTGGGTTGGAAGAAATACAACAAACTACTACTACTGGAAGAAATAGTCCTGTACTTTCTGGAAGTCCAAGTTCTTCCAGTATGAATTTCGTTTTTAATACATTTACTCTGTCCAAGATTTTTGTATATGTTCTTTTTCTTACAAATTGTCCATTGCATATCCTTTAAGAATTTTGTTTATAAAAGAATAGTTTAGGCAATACATATTCTGATTGTTAAATAAGTTTTTTAAGTAATTTAAGTTTCTCTATTTAGAGCAATGTCACAGATGTTTGTCTCTCAGCCTGTAAAATAAAGCGTTTGAAATGTTGTCATTTTAGTGCTTTATAAATATAGTTAGGTATATTTTAGCAGAGTTTTTGTTTATTTAAACTTGCAGTTTATTTAAGAAAACAAAATATATTAGTAAATGATAGAAAAATACAGGCTGTTTCTGAATGAATATTGTGGTTTTAACACTTTGCAGTATTTATTACGTAAAACTTAAAATTATAGTTAATACATGAAATGAAAGAGCAACTCAAACAGTTATACCTACAAGTTTACAAGTGTTCAATGTGATCACCTTTTGTCACATGGTGCACATCAAGTCTATAGCCCAGTTCTTCCCAAACATTTAGTGTTTGTGGTGTAATTGTTGCGACAGCTGTCTCAATCCCGTTTCTTAGGTCGAGTGGGTGAGCTGGTAGTAGAGGCACATACACATGATCCTTTATGAACCCCACAGATTTGTTCGGGCTATATGTAAAGGACTCTCTCACTCGCTCAGTGCTCTCTTCATTAACCCTTAGTTATCCCGTACTCTTCCCTTTGCAAAGGCAGCCGGTATTTTCAAACTGATGATACTATCTACGGATGTTATTATCACTTCGGGGATCATATCTGAACTTAATTCGGAATGCACGTTGCACATTAACTACAGATTCGGTCTTTGCAAACTGCAGTATGCAAAAAGCTTTTTGTTCACTAGTCGCCATTTTTGCTACTAGCACTTTCAGTCTCATATGCATACCAACAAACAGAAATGTTTGAGTTGCTCTTTCATTTCATGTATTAATTATGATTTTAAGTTTTACGTAATAAATACTACAAAGCATTAAAACCCTGATATTCATTTAGAAACACTCTGTATATTAAGGGATGTACTCTGGTTATCAAAAATAGAAGATAATGAGAAGTAATATGTTCACTAAGTTCATGTTGCAACCAGTGCCCAATGCTGTAATTATTTATGTTAATTAAATACAATTGAATACAGAATTGCACTTTTGTTCATACACTAGCACCAGAAACATGCAAATTCGGTGATTGACCATGTGGTGCGCTATGGATGTATGTTGGAATTCCAGTCTGTAGTGTTGATAAAAGTGAATATGGTTTCTGAGAGCGATCAGTATTCAGTAATTATCGCTCAAAGGCATCTTAAGAATGTCCATAGTGGCGAATAATTGGTAGAATTGAGGGAGGTCAATTACAAATGGAGGTCACCCGAGATATGAATATTCTTAAAAGTATCATTTGAAGAGGTTGGACACACTTTTTAAAAACTGGATAAATTGATAGACAGCCTTGTCAAGTGTGACCAAGAGCAACAAATGCAAGACCATTTTCTGTTGTTGTCGGCTCGAAGAAACTACAAAGTGACTACAAGAGATTTGGTTTTAGACTTTCATCCTGCCACAGGAACTTGAATTAGCTGTTCTACTGCTGCAAGAAGGCTTAACGAGGTTGGAGTATATGCAAGAACACCAATGGTTTGTGTCCCACTCACTCCAGCATCTTTCAAGGAGGTTCTGTAACTGCTTGGAAATGTGTGTATAAGGTATTGGAACCCCAAGTTAGACTGTTTAAAAGTGCTGTTAGCCCAGAGGTTTTGCTAATGGGTGACAATACTCCGCATTATCAAGCATATATTGTGTTAGAATACTTGCAAACAGATGATATCACTCGAATGGATTGGCCGCCTTATTTACCCATCTTGAAACTGATTGAGTATGTGTGGGGTGTCCTAGGGTGCTCAATTTCAGTGCACCAAATTTCTCCCCGGACTCTCCAGGAGCTGAAAAGTGCATTTTTAGGGGAGTGGAATGGAATTCTACAAGACTTGATCAACAGTTTCATAAAGTTTATGAAATCGAGATATGAGGTATGCATACCTGTCTGAGGTGATCATATACCATATTAAAGAAAAAATTTTTCCACAAGTGGTGAAGTAATTTTTCCAGTTTCCATAAATTTGGTTTTCATTTCAATATTTTGCAAATAATCAGCTGCCAAACATTGTAATTTATGTTAACTAATGCTTTTTTACAAATTTCTGTTAATAATTTTTCTTTAAGTATCAATTCCGCTTTATTTCCGTAATTATTCTATAATTTTGATACCAGTATATTTATTTGATTTCCACTAATTTATATTTAAAAGTGTGAGTGTTCTTTGAGATGCATATTGATAAGGAAACTATGACCAAGGTGTAAACATAATAAACATAAAGATCACTTTTGCTGTCTGATTTCTAGATTAGTGTTAAAATGGTAATCTTATTAAAAATGACTATCAAATTATAGAGCAAAGTTTCTAATTAAAGAATTTTTTAAAAATATTAAAGGTCATAGGAACACTTAAAATTTTTATTTTATTAAATAACTAGTCAATGAGGATTTTATCTCTGTGAATAATACTGTGGAATTATTTTGAAGGTTGTTTATTGGCAAATAGGAAGGACTTTAAGAATTCAATTTCACATATACAGAAATTGAAGTGTTAATTCTCTTACTAAAGCCTATTTGAGTTTGAATCACTGTGTTTGTTAAAATGAATATTTTCCCCAAATTGAAAGATTAGCTATGGATAATCCTCTCAGTCCTGTTCTTGCCAGCATTTACATACTCTATTTTGAGATCAAATTATTTGAGGAACTATCTTTTTGTCCCTGGATTCGCTACGTAGATGACACTTTCATGCTTGTTGATGGTAATAAAGAAGATTTATCCCAGATTTTATCTATTATTTGAATGATTCTGCTATCCAGTTCACTTTTGAAACTCAATCTGACAATACTGCTCCCTTCCTTTATATTATTATAATTCACAGTGAATCTGATTTCAGTACTACTATTTACCGGTATTTCTGTTTCTTCACCACCCCATGCTCATTCATGTTACTCGGTAAAGCAAAAAGTGGCTTCTTTTTATTATTATGTATTTTTGCACTCTCAAAGTTTGTTCCCCAGAACCGTTGCTTGCTAATGAACTCAATTGTTATAGATCATTTGCCATTGACTGAGGATTTTCTCCCATGGTTATTGATAAAGTATTAAAAAAATTTTCAACTTGCCATCAAAGAAGATGATATGCTGTTAGAAATACCATTAACAGTTTTATTGTGTTTCCATTTCATCTTTCTGTTAGTTATAAAATTGCATGAATTCTCCAGAAGTTCAAGTTTCAAGTCATTTTCTCATTTATCAATAAAATCCATGGTTCGTTTTTCAATTATTTCATTTCTGACTTTGACATGATATTCTATAAATTCTTGGAGAATTTATAGAATATCATGTCAGTGTGGTTTGAGATAACATCGGTGAAACTAAAAGAGCTTTGAAGTTTCATATCAAGGAACATGAATGTTATGTGCAAAAAAGCGAAATTAACAAGCCTTTGATAGCTGAATATAATTGTGAATTTAATCATAATTTTGACTTTGGGTTTGCAAAAATTTATCCAAAAAGCTTCTTCCATTGGCGAATTGCAGATTTTCTTGAATCATTTCATATTCAGAAAGATTTAGATTGTTTAGTTAATGACTTTCCCAATCCAGTCCATCCTAATGTCCAATCCAATCCATCCTAATGCTTTTAAAGTTTGTTAACCTAATTTTTCAATTTTTCTTACTAATTTTGCAGACAGATGGTGCTATCTTCTCCTTTGCTTTACTGAAGTAGTGATAAATAGGACCGTTATGCCCTCTGCTTTCAAGTTTCTTTGCCCCCCAAGAAGAGGAACCTGTTTGTCCTCCAAATTGATTGATTGAGTTTTTTTTTAGGTGTGGTATAAATAGGACCGTTATGCTCTCTGCTTTCCAGTTTTTCAAATTTCTTTCCTTCTGATGAAGAGGGACCTGTTTGCCTTCCAAATCGTTTGATTTTTTTTAGGTATGGTAAAAATAGGGTATAAATAGGACCATTATGCCCTCTGCTTTCCAGTTTGCAAATTTCTTTGCCGCTGATGAAGAGGGACCTGTTCACCCTCCAAATCGTTTGATCGAGGTTCCCCCCCCTCCTAAATCTTCGTCAATTGCAGGTTGTTTCTTTGCTAATATTAAGTTTCACTTTGGCGTGTTTCTCTTCTGATTTGACAAATGTCGCAAGGCCATTCCGTATTTTTTAGTTTTTGGTGAAGTGTACTTGATTTAGTTGAAAGAAGGTACTGTTACTACTGTGTTTTTTTTTTCTCAAATAATCCTGTAAATCGCTTTATTAATGTATTTTATTTTTCAACTAATCAGGCAGAATTTTAAACTGTGGAAACTCATTAAATGATAGAAGAGATTTTGTAATAAATTTTCTGCATGAGTATTTAACAGAGATGTGTTTTTTTCACACAGACTGTCTGTTTTCCACTGCAGTTGGTTCAAGTGTCTACAAGATTGCATATTCTTTTAGAAAAAGTTAAAGCTTGGTTATGTGGTTTTAAGCCAACTTTGCATTATCTCTATTACTCAATTGTCATACACAAACTTTTGATCCATCAAATGTTCTTTTGAAGTTCTAGACGAGTGAGTCTGATGACATTAAGTCAGACTTTTTGAACTGTATGGTGGATGTTTTTGTGCCTATAATTTTCGAGCATGCAATGATGATTTCAGAGTAGTTGCATTCTTTTCTGGGGGCCCCAAATTGCTGGCCTACCAACAGTTAAGTAGTAAAATCGCAGATCCCTGGTAGTTTGACTTCATCCTTGACAGAACTCTGGTAGTTCAACACATCCTGATTAATAAACTGGCTATATGTCCAGGTTTTTTTTTTCTTAATTTTTCCATGTGCAATCTGAATTCAAGGTAAGTTTCCCATAGAAAATTCTTCACAAAGGCATCCTTCTCCTTAAGGAGGTGGCTCTTGCATGGTTTGCCATAATCAGTTAAACCAGGCTGAAACTTCTGGTTGTATTGCAGGTTTTACATGTTCTATTTATGCACTTCTGTATCAATAAATTGCTCTAATTCGACTTTTTTTTTTAAAGGTTATTTAACACCCCAAAAATGATTTGCCTGACCTTTCCA
>KK120375.1:0-60021 GCA_000611955.2 Stegodyphus mimosarum | reverse complement strand
CTGGTAACTTTTAATTTTTTTTTCTTAACTGGAGGCAAAAGGTGTTTGTCTTACCTCATTTTATGGTTCATTTTGCTGCATTCATTTTTCATAGTTCAGTGGAGAAAGGAATCTCATTACAGCATCACAATGTAAATGCTCCCGAGTTAATTGCAATGTATGCCTGTGTTCACTAGACATCTCTGCCTTAGTGTTGGTGTAGGAAAATTGATAGCTGAGATCAGACTTTCAACTGAGATCAGCTGCTATTTTCTACATGTAAGGTCTTCATTAGCCATATTGTACATTGAGACATAATTCATATTGAATCTTCATTCACCTGTTTCATTATTAGTAACTTGCTATTGAATCTTAACTCATCTATTTTATCATCAATGACTTGCCTGAGTCATGAATTCACTGCTTGGTCTACTATTTCACTGTCTTTGTGGACATGTTAACTTGTCTCCCATTTTTTTGTTCATTGCTCACATTTAGTCTTTTGTGTTTTTAATTTTTCACCTAATTTCGTCTTCTCATTTGATTCAAACCATACCACATATCCATTCTTTAGTATATTTCAGAAGGCTTCATACTTGTGACGGTTGAATAATGCTGCATTGCTTTTCCATGGTGCTCTTGATTGTGGCTGTGCTGTAATAGCTATTACTGAGGTGCATATTGCTTGCTTGTTATGTTTTGTACATGGTACATTGCAGAGCAGACAATATGTGTTGGAAAAAAAACATCTAATCTCCCACAAGTACAGTAGGGAAAATGTGAACAAAATGTTCATGAGTAAAAAAAAAATGTTAAGAGCTTTGCTATGTAGAATGAAATGAATGCATGTTTTAAAACTACATAAAATGCTACATTTTAGAGAAAAGATTGATGAACTTATTTAGTGTCATAATTGAACCTTTTTGCAAAGGAAATTTGCATATCAGTAAGCAGCATCTTTTATTTAATTTATTTATTAATTTTTTTTAATTCCACAAATACTATGGGTGCCAATTAGTAGTATGTTTTATGTGCTAATAATATATAATATAGTAAAATTATTTTAAATTGTATGTTAATTTAATTCATGAAATAATTGTTCTCATTTAACGGTATTCTTATCTATATAATATTGCTAAGAATTTGTCTTTTGCAGGCAGCAGTCTGAGTCGAGCATATGACAGTCATCCTGGTATGGCTTATCATGCTAGTTCACTGAGTCGTATGGGAAACTCTCGTCTGCCTCCATATCCACATCCTACTACAATTCAGCCTTTAGCTCAACTGAAGCAAGCAGTTACATTTCCATTGACAAGTGCAGCAAAACCAAAAAGTCCCGGTAAAGACAGAGTGTATAAAAAAAATTCTTCAGCTTCTGAAATTGTGTGCGTTTCTTCTGCATTTGCTGCTGCACGTGCGTGGTTGGTTGGCAGTCCTAGTCTGACTAGAGATAAAAGAGGTGCTTATTTCTAATTATCATAAAAGCAGTTCTCTTTATTACATTTTTGAAGTATTTTGCTTTGCCATTTTCAAAAATAGTTAGTTTTAACTTAGATTTATTTACCTTGATGATCAGTGCTTTTCTTTATTTATTCAGATAATTAATAAAATCCTTTGTAATCATTGAAATTAAAAAAAGGTTATTTTACATGCCAGCTGGAAAATATTTGTTTGAAAATTTTATTTTTCATTTTGCTTAAAATTTTAATTCATACAGGAAAGGAAAGAAAAGAATTCACTGCAACATTAGTTGTTATCTGTATTACAGTATATATAATTCATAAAAGTTAAAATGATATATGTACTCCGTTTCTAATAATGAACACAAAATAATTCAAAAATAAATAACTATGCTTATTTCTTATAAAAGAATTACAATTTTTTACTTATTTTGCACTGTGAGCTTGTTGTGTGTGTGAATTCAGTTTTTTCCTTATGCTGTTTTGTGTCACAATGATTTAATTCTCAATCGCACAAATTTAATTGCTTCATCATTAGTTCACAATGATGGCACATATTTAAAAAAAAACTTTTCATATGCCTGGTAGAGCAACTGAATTTCTTAGGTATAGCATATCTCGGTATAGCATATCTTAGTAGTGATTACTTTTTCTGTTCTATTTTTAAATTTTCTTTGTTGAAGATTTTTAACATAATTCCAAATTATTTCTGAATGTCATCAATGGTGTACTGGCATGATAATATTGTGAGTCTTTATTAGTTGCATATTATCTTGATTTTTGAAACATCCAGAAATCGTGAGAATTCTAATACCTCAGCAGTTCATATTAAATTTAACATATATCAAAATCTTCCAGCTGTTAATACCTATGAAATTGTTATCTTTTATAATAAGTAACTGTTAATTTTCTTGATGGGAAAAACTTTGTTGATTAGAACATTGTTGTTTAGGACATTATTATTTATACTTTCCTAATATTTTAAGCAGTTTATTATATATTGTTTTATGTTTATTATAAATGTGCATATTCTGTAAATGATAGATAAACCTCCTATGGATTCATTATTTATCATTGACTGGCATGGGAATTTAACTGAATACATTCTGGATCCAAGAGCTGCTGCAGGAAGCCCAAAAACTGATGATTCTCCAATAGAGTTAGATGTTACAGCACATGCCCAATGGAATCTCCTTAGGTAGGAAAATAAATTAATAAAGGAAAGAATATTTTGAGACTTCTTATGCATGGCAGTAGTACATTAATATAACTTTTTTGTTTCTGTTTCTCTGTGTAGTTTATATCATGCAAGATTACTTATTGTAGGGCAGTAATAATGTGCTCAGTGAATAGTTTGAGATTAAAAATATAGTTAATAAGGCAGTTATGATTTTTATAACATGACTGGTGCTAATGTATGAACAGAAAATGTTCACATTAAGGCTTATCACGTTCCATTGTTTGCTTGCTTTTATAAACGTACGTCTCTAATGCCACATGTATTGTATCTGACTGCAGCATTTCTTGTCAGTGATTTATTTTTTTATCTTTTATTCCTGAGTGCATACATTGCTTCTAACTTTTTATCTTGTTATCCTTTATGGATGCATATGTGTAATAATTTAAGTGTTAATGATATGGAGCGTGAAGATGTAGCAGCATTCATGCCCAATTAAATATTTTCTTTTATTGTTGATAAAACAATTTGGATGGTTCATGTTGTGTCCTTTGAGAAGACAAATGGATCCATGCATGGAAATCTCTGCTTTTGCCAGTTCCACTATCTTTTCCCTATACAGTTCTCCCTGAATGAAAATTCTCCAAAGCTTTGCATGCTGCAAGTATTGCCAGACATGTGAAGATGTGTTCTTGAGAAAGCTCCATTTTGGACATTTTGGAGCAGTTTCTACAAGTTCTGTATGATCTGATAACTTCTTCATTAATTTCCATTCCTCTAAAATGGTGGGTTCTGAGTCGGGTTTCAAACTATTGGCTGATCACCCAAGCTGTATTTACAGAGTGTTTGAAAAAATATAAGCAATCCCCTTGTCTACTGTTTAGACAAAAATAATATCTCTGCGTGCCAGAATGGTTTCTGAAAGGGAAGGTTAACTCTATATAACATTCTTATTTTGGAATCATCTGTACCAAAAGACTTTGTAAAATGGAACAACGGTGTTCATATTTTTTACTGAATGTTCATATGACTGTTTTACTGACTGTTCATATTTTTTACTGAAATACTGAATGCTGAGTCTTCTAAAAGTGTTGTCAAACACCTCCTGGGAGGATGGCAGCTCATTATGTATTTACAAAGCCCATTAGTACGTTCTATATTGGACTATGGCTCAGTGATTTATGGCTTGGTACGGTCCTCTATGTTATCAAAATTAGATACTATTCACCACCAGATCCATCGGATATGTTCAGGAGCATTTAAGATGTTTCCAGTTCAGAATCTGTGTGTTGACTGTTTTGAACCATCTCTCCAGTTAAGGCATGAGCATTTTTGTCTTCATAATTATTTTAGTATATTGTCACAACTGGAACATCCACCACTTTGCATGATGAACATGTCTGATTGCATGTTTGAAGCACAGCCGCCTTGTGTGCCTTTTTTTCTTATAAGAGCCTGGTTATTGATTGAAGAGTATCTCTTAAGTAATGTGAATGCCAAGACAGTAAAACATTTTGAAATCATACCTTAGAAAATGCACAAATCCTACTGCTGGATGTTTTCCATCATTTAAATAAAAGCAATATGAGCAACATCATGTATAAATAAACTTTTTATTGAACATAGACAGCAGCTACATTACCATGTATACTGATGACTCAAAAGCAACCAATCATGTTGGAACATCTTTTGTAATGGGAAACCACAACAATTGCATGAGAATTTCTCAGTGATTACTTTGGGGTTAATATCTGTGTACTTCACACGTATCTCAGAAAAGGTTTATAACTTATTCTGACTCATATAGTGTACCAAATGCTGTAGTTGCTTTTTCCGACACCTGGAATTGGTTAAGACTGCAATTTAACTATTTGTGGATAATGGATTCTTTACTGCTGAGTTCCTGGACATATAGGTATTAAGAGAAATGAGCTGGCAAGCATTACAGTGAAATTACTGCAAGCATTACTGCTTTGTTTTTCCACTTGGCATGTTCCTGTCAGAGATACCAACATGATCATCAAAAACAAAATAAAAAATAACTGTAGCATATTCAATCCAGTAACAAGTTGTGAAGTATCAAATTTAGAACATTGGAAGGATGACAAAAGCCAGAAGGAGGAAGTAATTCTAAGTTGTAATTTTATAAGAAGTAATTTTGTTGAGAGTCAACTTTTAAAAACTGTGATGCTGTCCTTTTGGTTTGTCATGCTTTAATTGAATTCCCTTGTTTTAATAAGTTTCATTTGAAACATTTTAGCATCTCTGACTTGCTGCTTGACTGTTTAAAATGGAAAGAGGTCATTTGTAATTTATTTCAATACCTAAAGACATTGGCAGAGTTGCCAACTGTCCTGATTTAGGCGGGAGACTTCAGATTTCCTACCGTTCTCCCGCCAACCCGATTTACAATATATTTCTCCCGACTTTCTCTTATTCTTAAAATTTCTCACGATTTTTATGTAGCTTGGCTTAATACTTCATTATTTGCATCCCCGAAAAAGTGATTTGGGGTGCCTAAAAGCACCTTGTTTTTCTCTAGACTGCATAGAAAACCAAAGTAATTTCACCAGTGAGAAATTATGACATGCTTCTGCTTTGTGACTGAGAGTACATGTCCAAAAATGTTATGTTCCATTTCTCCAATGAGCGTCGAGTGTCATCTGGCACATATTAGCCAATGAGCACAAAGCAAGATCGAGGTTGTTATTTCGTTCATCTTGTCGCTAGCCTGTGTGAACGTAGTGCATTCGAGAAATAGTTTAAGAAATTACAGTATTTCGTATTAGTTATGTCTGCGAAAAAGACAAAATACTCAGGTGCTTTTCAAAAATAGTACACAGATGACTTTCCTTCTGATATTTCCTCAAGGAAATGTAATGCATTTCCGATGTGTATTGTTGGTCATTGTGATTTTTCGATTTCGCACGGTGGAAGGGCCAGTGTTCTCAAACATATTTGTACACAAGAACAAGGACAATATGAGTTGTATTGATGAAAACGAAAAGTTAATTTTTTCTACAGAAACAAAAGACCAAAAAGTTATTAATGCAAAATGTACTGTTTGCGTTTAAGAATTAGTAACTGAACTTTCAGATATTAATTAGTGACGATTTGAAGTTAATTGATTATTAAAAAATATATTTTTATCATTTAAAAATCTTTTGGTTGTTGAAAATAAATCTGCCAATTTCTAAAAAAATTATCCCAATTTTTTAGCGTCGGAGGTTGGCAAGTATGCATTAGATTTTATTAATTAATTTGATTTCGTTTTAAATAGTACCCTGGTATTTTAAAACTGTGTAATTGAATGTACTTTATGTTTTGTGATTTTACTTGTTTTTAAATCATTATCTGTACCTTTACATCTCAGCATTAATCATTACATTATTTCATTTGATTTTATATTTCTACCTCGTTATTTGAAGTGTGTTTAACCTTTATTTGGCACATCCTAGCCTTTCAATCTGTGCCCCAAAAACCTAATACTGCTACTATTTTTATGTTTTTCACATTTTTCACTTTTTAATTCAATTTTTTAATATTTTTATATTTTTCGCATTGAAAATATTATCTTAGAATACACAAACTATATGAGTATCTTGAGCCATCTGTAAGAAACTAAAGAAATTCATTTTTCACTGATTTGTTTTCCATGGTATGCAGAATTTAAGGAGACACTCAAGAACAAATGTATTAATTTATGTCATATTTCTATGCCTTTTTTAAAATTGAAATATAATATTTTTTGTTGGTATTTTGAGAGCAGCTAGCTATGAAATAAAAGTTATTTATTTGATAGATGAGCTGTTCCTTTTTTATTCAGAGATCACTTATTATTAAATTTATCTCTGTGATTATGAAAATATTTATCACATGTACCTTAATTTGATAGCGAAGGTATGGATTTTTTTGTATTTAATTTATTAAAACATTGCAAATGTTGTAATAGTAGATGACTTTGTTCTGTAGGGGTTATATAAAAAGTCAGATTTTATTTTTCTGAACTCTTACTTTGCCCATGCTGAAAATGTTTTCATATGCTTCTTTTTTATTTGAAGAGTGTCTGTATCAGAAGTACATGCCTTGGGTGTATATTTAAGGGAATAAAACCTGCACAATCTTTTTCTGAACATCATATGTATTAACTGAATTATGATGAAGGACAAAAAAACTGTAATTTTCAAAACATATCACTATTTCAAAAAATGAAATTTATTAAGTGATATTTAAAAAAAATTTATGGGATTTGTTACTGAGAAAATTACATATGAATATTGCAAATCTTGCCATTAACATTGAGAAAAATCTGCTTACATAAACATCATTCATTTCAGTTCCTTTTCTAAAACTATATTTAATATATATAAAAATTCCGATTTGCAAATATAGAAATTTTCTTGCGTTTTGCTATAATAGCAGCAGTAAAAAAAATGGTAGAAGGCTGTGTATTTTATATAGAAAACTGTAACTGCTGTTTGAGTACCTTATTTATAATGAATGAATATTTTTATGTTTCAAAGACTAAATGTTTTAAATATATGAAAAATATTAATGCTTAATGATATTGCTGATTTTAAGAAATTATTATTTTCTTTTGTAAAGCAGTTTTATTAAATATAATTTTTTAAAATAGCATTGAAATTATGGAATATGCTTTTGTTTGCATCTGCACTTAAAAAATAATGTAAATATACAAGGATTTCAGAAGAATTTAGGAAAAGTCACGGAAGGCTGCACAATATATGTATATCATATTAGTAGCAATCTAAAATTCTAAATGCTTACTGTATTGATGCAATTATAAAATCTATTAATGTCATTGCATTTAATAATCTGATGAAATAAATATTATTTTTTAAATAAATATTAAAGGCCAGCTTCTTCACCGGAGATCCAGCCACCTTTACCATTTACAAATCCATTGATGTTTACTGCTGATACTGCTTTTGCTTCAGAAACTAGCAGAGGTAGAAAATCATCAGGTAAATTTTCTAATTTATTATTAAGCAGTGAGTCTCAACTCTAGGGCCACGACGTAGTAGCAAGTCATAGAATTAATTGCAGATGTTATCCTGGAAATTGTTGTTGATGTTTTCTAAGCACTTTTTATGAATAAATTTTATAATGGAAATAATCTGAGGAATATAATAATTACAAAAGCAGTTCAGAAACTAATCTCCAGTTCACTGTAGATAAAAAAACCACATAGATTTAACAATTTTTTATTTACATCTGAAAGATACAGCTTTCCTCTAACATAATCACCATGTACATTCAAGCACAGTTTTACCAACTTACCAGTCCCTTCTGCATAAAACTTAGCTGCTTGCAGCTTCAACCAATTTGTCACAGCAGTTTGAAGTTTCTCATGATTCACGAAGTGCTGTGTTTCAAGGCACTTATTCATTGCAGGGAACAGATCCTAATTAGAAGGAGGCAAGTATGGGCTGTAAAAAGGATGTTGAAACATGTCCCATTTAAATTGGTGCAAAAGGTCTTATGTTCACTGAGCACTCTGAGCGTTATCGTGCAGCAACACGACTCAAGTTGTCGTTGATGTTTGTTCTGGATGGCTCTTTTTATTTTTCTCAAAGTGTTACAGTAGTACACTTCAGAATTGATTGCCATACCACATTCCATGAATTCAACAAGCAAGATTCCATTAGCATCCAAAACACGGTGACTTTAAACTTCCTCGCTGACAGTTCGATGCGTTTTCCTCAGACGAGTTGGAGAACTGGTATGACTGCATGCCATTAACTGTTGTTTTGTCTCAGCATTCATATATGCTCATTGCTAGTCACTATTCTGTTCAAAAACTCTCTTCTTCTGTGTAATACCAAGAAAAAACGTCTTAAGGCGATTGTTTTATGGATCTCCGTGAGAATTTTCGGTACCCAGTGAGCACAGACCTTCTGGTAGCCTAATTTTCTGATGACTGCCTGGTCTACAACAGTTAAAAAAAAGTTTGGAAATTGTAGTGAAAGTTCCGAGATTGTGAATGGACGGATCTAATGGATTTTGTCATCAATTTATTTGATGAGATTATCACTCACTACAGATGGCCTCCCTCTCCTTGATTCATCAAAAATTTTTATTCTTGTCTCTTTTAAAAATCTCGCCCACTGACTCATTACACCTTCACGCATAATATTTAGGCCATATACGACATACAAAATTCATAATGAATATCTGTCGCTGACAATTTTTATGTCCAGAGATACCGTGTTACTCCTCTTAGCTCACATTTGGCCAGATTTTCAATAGTAGAGCTCATTTTGTGACCAGCATGCACAGAGCAGTAACATTTTAACACAGATTACAGGAAACTTACTGAATCACAGACTACTTGATGCAACAATGGTTGCACTCTGCCCACTAGTGCCACACCACAATGGAGGTTATTTTCCGAATTGCTCTCGTATTAATTTGTAGAAAAGTTTGAACATTGATTGAATCCCTGAATAGTATCTGTATAGCAAATGTTAATGATCAAGCTGCATATTAAAAAAATTAAAAGTATTCATGAGTGACTGGGAATTTTCAGGCTTTGAAATTTTTTAGCATTCATAAAAGAGAATACTTCAGTAGCATCTCCAAACAGAGCTAGTTGTACCTGTGAATTTGATATCATGAATTGTGAATTATTGTCTATGGAACAGTAAATGACTACCTTTTCTCATAAAGAAACTGTAAACTTATTGGATTGACATCAACTAAATTACTGGGAAGTGCTTTTAATTCTGTGACTATTTCATAGTTCTTGATATGAATAGTAAATGAATATAGAAGTTTGTGTGAAATGGTTATGACATTTCTTCTGCCACTAAATCTTTTTTAAAGCCTTTTTTTTTTGGTACTGTGACAGTGCTTAAAATGAAATAAAAGAGCTGTTTATAATTTATATATATTACCTTATGGACCTCAATTTATTCCAGAATTAAAATTGTGTTATATTCCCATGCAATGCAACACAAGACATATTTTAAAAGAAAGCTACACCTGAAAAGTAAAAATACAGGAGCGCATGTATTTAACATTTAATAAATAGTCATCTCGTAATTTATATTTAAATTTAATAAATGTAATTGACTACTATGTTAGCTGTAACCATAATTCCATCCTCTTATTAGTTTCCAGAAATCTCGAGGAGCAGAAAATGCTAGAATGATTGAAAGCTATAAAAAGCGTGATCGATTGAAAGCTATAAAATGCCAGAGAGAGACCATCTCAGTTCAGTTGTTTAGTTAGCTGCTGTTGTTCTTGTTGCAAATTCGTGGTGACATTGGATTAGCTTTCTCTATAAATGGGCTGTGGCTTGTGTTCTATTTATGGTATTTGTGTTCTACTGATTATTACTGCTTGATATTCTAAACATTTGTACAAATATCTGTGAGGAGAATTCTAGTGTTTTGTTGTATTTCTTGTGATAATAAATTTTATTAACCTTTTATCAAACTTGTACGTTTAATGTATTACGAACCTCTACACATACAACAATATCATTAGCCTAACTAACCTCAAATGAGATTAAGAGATTCATTTTTTTCCTTATCCATGGAAAAAAAAAATCTCTTTTATCTGTAACTGCTGTGTTAAAATGCTGCATTTTAAAATTAAAAAGGTCATTTAATATTAGAACTAATATTTGTAATTGAGAGATTCATTTATTAAATCCTAAATATTTGACATTGCTGTATTTCACTAACCTGTTAACTTCCTTGTCCAACTTTCATTTGATGTCTATGTGAATGGGAATGAATGGGTATTTTCTTGGTATCTTAAAAAATCAATTTTATAGTATTATAATGAGTGATTTTACAATGAGTAATTTTCCACCCACAGCTGTTAAGCTGTCCCTTGGATACACGTTGAGACTCCACTTGGCTTGCTACTTTCTCAGGGACTTAAAAAAAATAATCCCAGATATTGATCCATTGAACTTTCTCTATGTTCTTTATCACTATTCAAAGGGAAACTGTGTTTGCTTTGAGCTTGTTTTTTTTTTTTTTTTTTTTTTTTTTTTTTTTCCCTTTTTTTTTTTTTTTTTTTTTTTTTTGTTATTGTGTTCCCTTCTTTTTTTTAATTAAAAAAATCTTTCTTTTTCTAAAACTTAATGTCTTGATATGTTTAACTAAATGTAAGGCAATGCGAGACCCGGAATGTCCTTATTCCTTTGCTCCTGGATACCTTGTGCAGCTCTCGGAAAATGCATGTTACAGAGTGAAATCGTTTTCTTTCTTAAAGTGATATCTTTTCGTGGAACTGTGTAATAGCAGACTTAGTTTTTTTTTTTTAAATCAAAAATTGAAAATATTATTAATAAAGAAAGGGGATTTGGTATTTCAAAGCTTTAAGGATGATTTGATAAGTTTTTACTTCTTGTTTGTATGATGAATCTGGCTTGCTTGGTGAATCTTATATTCTTGCATTTTGTAAAGCTTGTAATGTCTTATCTGAGGAAAAAACTCCCATAATGGGAATTAAAAGAAAAGGGAGGGAAATAGAGATAATTAATTATTATGAAAATCACTTTGCCACACAGGTTGGCCAGATTTCTTTGCTCCTGTACCTGTTTGCCTGTGAAATCGATAAAGTTTTGACTAAAATCTACACCAAACACAAATCTGTTGCTTTGCCTAACTTTTTGTTTAACTTCGCCATATCTATTTCTCTTGAATTTAATTTTTTCTTTCTTCTCTGTTGCTAGCAAAAGAAAATCAGTGCGAGCAATATTCCATTCCAAACAAATATGTCTTGGGGGCTTCACTTATTGTTTAGATCAGATAGAAAAATGTTACCCCCCCACACACAAGATAACCACTTAAGTGTTAAAGCATAGTTATGGCTAATGTCAAGCAGTGTCACTGGCCACAGCGTAGGATACGAGCCAGCAAATGTTTGAAAGTGGCATACAGAAATCTGTTAGTTGGGACAGAAATATCTCTCTCTCTCTTTTTTTTTTCTTTTTAACGTTATTTTCTCCCTTCCTGCATGCTAAAAAAGCTGTTAAATTCTAAAAAAAAAAAAAAAAGTAGTTGTCAAGAAGTTCAGATAATAGGTTATTCTAGGTGTTGGACAGTCAGATTCAGACTTTGTACTGTATCATAGGTTTTCAAGTTTTCATTACTACTTTCCTTGAAAGATGGCACTGCATTCGTTTTCACTTTGCTTTGTGCATTTCTTTTGATGTAAAAAGGTTATCATTCCTCCCAATTTTATAAAAATGTTTTGCTTCTGGAGTTCAGTTCTAGATGTTCAGTGCCCCTAAAAAATCCATAACTTTGTTCAAAATCTATATCAAACTAAGATTTCTTTTTAGCTTAGCTGCCAATATTCTATTTCAAAATCTAATTTATTTATTTCTACTTCTAGCTGAGACTGGATTTTCGACGAATGATGAAAAAGCAATAGATTTGGAAGAAAGCTGGTTATCTGAAGTAAGTGTGTATTTTCTTATTTTATTATGAATAAAGGAAGTTATTACTTTTAAAAGCACTGTTTATAAATTGATTTACTGAATAAACCTTATATTTTATTTCTCAATAGGCAATACTTTTATCAGTAATTGGGTGAATAATATACTTTTAATGTGTTCTTTTATCAAAATAGGTGGAAATAATTACACATGCAGGTCCACATAGACGATTGTGGATGGGTCCACAGTTTTCCTTTCAGACTTTCCAGCATTCCTCTAACACTACTGTTCTTTCATCCAGTTCGTCAGCTTTACTTTCCCAAAGCCCTGAAGCTTATGGGACATCACCTGCTGACATTTTTACTGAGGAACTAGAAGTACAAAGTTTAAGGTACAGCACAAAATATATAGTATTTTTTGGTAAGAGCAGCCTCCCTTGGTCCCCAAGTGGTGAAATCCAGTTTCTGAGATTTTGGATTATGAGCAGAAACAAGCTGCATATAGGAGGGAGGAAAATCGTGTGAGAGGAGGATTGCAAAAATAAGTCGTCAAGCATGAGTGCAAAGTTAGAGTTTAAAATCAATAGGAAGAAAGAAATTTGAATAGAGTTTTGACAGACATATGTATACACCACTTGGAAATCAAGGGACTTATATGCATAATAATAAGATTGACATATTAATGTACAGCTTTGTTCAGTTACTGTATAATTTTTATATGGACTTCTGTTTCACAGCCATGCTTTAATTGTGATAACCGAGAAATCTTTTAGCATATGGCATCACTGATTCATAAGTCTGTTCAACAACAACTATCCTTTTGTGGCTTCGTTTTACCCATTTCTGTAAGTGACATGATAGAACTCGATGGTTGAAAAGAGCATAACCTTATCTGTATACTGAGTCAGTATACAGATAAGGTTATGCTCTTTACAAGGCAAACCCACACGTGCATGTGGCAATCCTGCTTGGCACTGCCCACTAGCTGAGTAACCAGGCCTGTTTGCTTTATGTTCATATCTTGTATTTATGAGTGGTTATCCTTTTGTTCTTTTGCACTGATATGCCTTTTAATTTAAAAATTCGGTATAACATCTAAAAGAAAAAATAGAAAGTAAATGAATGAATAATCAGACCAGCGGTCTTTTAAATATTTATTTTAAAACTTAATAAAGATTTCTTGAATAATAAAAGTAAAACATTATTTCAATACTGCCGTACGTACAAAAACTACCACTTGAAGCGGCTCTGAATAGTCGCATTGCACGACTTACCTACAGCTTCATCTAAACAAAAAGTCTCTCACTAAAAACCCCTTTCTACCTTTAACATTAAATTCAAAAAGGAACCGCCCAGGGGGGTTGTCCTTACGAGTTTCTTCTGTGGAAATTATCTTCCAGTCATTTAGCAGACACTAGATGATAGTTCGCACGGAACCCAAACAAGAGGTGTCCTTAACATACTTCCATAGTTAATTTACCTGAAGATTAGATCTCTTGAAAACAGGAAGTCTTCTAATGTAAAACAGGCAATTCCTCATCTGAGGATCATTACAGTAGGGAAAAAAAATTACAAAGTTCACAACAACCAAAAAAATTGAAATTTGAACTAAGTAGAAAAAAGGTGAACATGTTTCATTGGAAGCAATGGAACTAGCTATAAATGAATACAGCATAAGAACAATACAGGATAATTAAGAAAAGATTCACTCTGATATCAAAGTTTCAGGTGAAACTTCGGAAAAGGTTGGTCAAGTTTCAAGAATTCCTCAGGTGGAAAACATCAGAAAATCATTAATAGCTTGGACTGAGAATCATGTAAATGAAAAAAGCTCTGTAGTGATCGGTGCTACTATCAGAAACAAAGCTTTGGATTCCCCCCCCCCCCATTTTAAATGAAAAGAGAAAATTGACTTTAGAGCTAACTTATAAGCAAGCAAAGATTGGCTATAAGAATTTTTAAGTATTTTGTAGTAGTAGCCTTTTTCAATAGGGGTGATGATTTGAGGAATGAAAGGTTTCGATGACTTTAACTTTTCTAAGTCATCGAAACCTTCCATGCTTCAAATCATCGCTCCTGTTGAAAAAGCTTTTAAATTCTCTAAAGTTTCAGAAACACAGAAAGATACAATTAAATTACTTATAATGTGAATTTTAATAACAATTCATTTGTTTCGAATCAAAACCAAAAAGAAAAGAAAGCTTTACGTGAAATGTAACGTTACGTTGTAATCCTAATATTATAATTTCAAAGGCTGATAAGGGTGGACGAATTGTGGTTTTGGACAAACACACATTCGTTAATGGGGTCACGAAACTGATAAGTGAAGGCCCATACTGTTCGATCCCTAAAGATCCCTCAACTTCAGACCTCACAAAAGTTAAAACAGCTGTAGAATCTTCTCTTATACTTTTGACTCAGCTTAAAAAATCAGTGATTCCACCTATTTCTAACTGTGCTAGATTTTATACTTTCCCCAAAGTGCACAAAACTGAAATTCCTTTTTGACTTAATAGTTTCCAATTTAGGAATGGCATCGTACTCTTTGGCCAAATATTTAGTTTCCATATTTTCTCCTTTACTATCCAACAAAATTCACACCATAAAAAATTCTTTCGAAGTCATCGAGAAACTTAAAGATGTTTCTCCCTTGCACTCCATTATGGTTTCGTTTGATGTTGAATTGCTATTTACTAATGTTCCAATCGAAGGTGCACTAAAATGCCTTGAAACTAGACTTCGAGAATTCCATTTCTCACATATTGAAATTGAAGAGTTAATTTCCCTCACTAAAGTCTCTGTGAGTCAAACTGACTTTGTTTTCCAAAATGAATATTTTTGACAAATTGAAGGACTGGCTATGGGTAATCCCCTCAGTCCTGTACTTGCTGACATTTACATGTACTATTTTGAAGTGAAATTATTTAAAAAACTATCTTTTTGTCTATGGATTCGCTACATAGACAAACTATGGCTCTTTTTGATGGTGATAATGAAGACTTACCCCAGATTTTATCTGTTATAAATTCGATTTATCCAGCCATCCAATTCACTTTTGAGACTGAATCTGATAATACACTTCCCTTCTTTGATATTCTTATAATCCACAATGGATCTAATTTCAGCACAACTGTTTACCATAAATCCTTTCTGTTTGTTTACCTCCCCATGCTAAGTCATGTCACCTGGCTAAACAAAAAAATGGCTTCTTTTTACTATTATGTATTTCGAGTTTTCAAAGTTTGTTCCTCATAATCCCTTCTTGCTAATGAACTCAATTATTTAAGATCTGTTGCCCTTGACCGAGGATTTTCTCCTGTAGTCATTGATAAAGCTGTTCTCAAGTTCTCGTCGTGCCATGTAAGAATACTTTCTGATTCTATAAATAACATTAATAACCTTGTTGTGCTACCATTTCATCCTTCTATCAGTTACAAAATTGCATGGATTTTAAGCAAGTTTAATTTTCATGTTGTTTTTTCAACTATAAATAAAATCCGAGGCTCGATTCTTAAAGATTCTATTTCTGACTTTAATGCTTAGGGAGTTTATAGCATATTGTGTCAGTTTGGCTTTAAGTTATATTGGCCAAACGAAAAGAACATTAAATTTTCGCATGAAGGAACATGAAGCTTACGTCCAAAAAGGCAAAATTAACAAATTTTCAATAGCTAATCATAGTTGGAAATTCAATCACAAGTTGGATTTGGGTTCTGCTCAAATTATCCAGAAAGCGGGTTCTATTAGGGAATTGGATTTTCTTAAGCTTTTCACATTCACAAAAATTTATCCTCTTCAGTCAATGACTTAATTTCAATCCAGTCTTGCCTAATGCTTTAAAATTCTACTAACCCTTCATTTTTTTTACTATTTCTGCCAATACATAGCGCTATCGGCTCCTTTCATTGGTTGCCTGTAGGGTATGACATCTGCTTTCTCGATTTGCAGAATTTTTTGCTCCTGATGAAGGGAGATCCGTTTTGTCCTCAAAATGGATTGGGATTTTACAAAATTTACGTCGAATACAAGGTTGTCGATTTGCCTGTTATAAAAGTCACTGGGTGTTTTGAAAAAATAATTATGCCATATACATACGTATTAAATAGTAATTGAAACCCTTTCAAATAACATCTGTTTCATTCTCTCCTTTTTAATTATGATAATACTTAGGTTTGTATAAGCTATTTTCTTATGCAGACCTTTCTTACTGTATGTGTACTTTCTTAATTTGAACTATACCTAACCTGTTTCCCATAGAAAGTTAACTCTGTAGAATAATGATTTTGCTGTATTTGCAATATGTTAATGACGTAGTCCCCACATTTGGTACAAGTTTACTGTATTAACAATACTGCTCTGGGTAAGAAATTAAATATGGAAATAGCAGGTTGTTACTTCCAAGAATTATCCTTGTTCAGAGCAGGGAGGATGGGAATTGATAAATTTCAGATATTCTGGAATGCTTTTAAAATAGGCTAGTATTGTGCATTACATTTTAATGTACTGGAAGCATTACAGCGTATAAATTTTCTGCTGAATCAAACTGAACAAACAGTACCTTTTCTCATTTATTATTTTGATTTATTTAATTTCTTGTTTGAATATCAAACAAATCACATAGAGCATAAAACGAGGGTTTCCGTAATGAATAAGTTTGATTGGCTGTTTGTATAGGATATTGCTAAAGAACCATTATGTGTAAAAGAATGTTTTTAGTTTTTACAGAAATTTGTGCTATGCAAATCATTTGATTACTGTCTGCTTTCTTTAGAAAATATAATATAAAGTATTACAATATAACAATGTAAATGAATAGCGTTTATGAAATAATGAGATTTTTATTTTATATGAAACTGCAACACGTAAAACATAGCAATATTAAAATTTGCTGATAGGGATTTTTTCAGTTTTTTTAGATGATTTATCTATGCATGTTCATTTGCACGTATGTATATAAGGTTTAAAAATAAATAAAATAAAAAATAACAAATTTCTGCATTTGTGCTGCTAAGAATTGAATTTAAGACATATTAACATTTATCAAATTAGAAAAAAAAAAAAAATATCCTGTCCTAGGAAAAATTGTATAGGGAATTGAAAAATGCTTCTGAGCAGTCGGGAGTGAGAACGCATAAATATTTGGTATTATTATTTATATCATTAAAGTTTGAAAATGTTTGGCGAATTTGATTCTTAAAAGGGAAAAGGAAAAAAAATAAAAGGGTAAAAAAAAGAGAATAGGAGAAACAAATAAAAACTGTTCATTTTGCTTTGCTTAATGCTTCAAAGAGAACTTTTCAAGGGGTAAGTATTTAAAACATTAAACCTGGATAATTAATGAGTGTTGAATTCAATTTCCTGTCACTCTAAGAGCCATACCACTGCTATCTAATTGTCCAAAAGTACTTCTTTTTTATCTCATAATGACGTGAACTACTCTGACGTGTCTGAGGTACTCTGCTATTGAAATGTAGATATTTAAAAGTAAAATAAAAACAATCTTAATTGAAGTGTTAATTTATACAAAAAAAAGAAACACTTACTTTCTCCTTTTTTCTTTTAAGAATCAAATTTGTCAAATATTTTTCAACTTCAATAAAATAAATAACAATATCAAATATTTACACATTCTCACTCCTGATTTGCCTAGTAGCAGTATTAATTCCATATACAATTTTTCCTAACATAGGATAATCTTTTTAAATTTTTTTTGATAAATGTTAATGTTTCTTCCAAAAGTTAAGCATGCAATGCAAATTAGCAATTTTCGAAAGTGTAGTTGATTTTGAGTAGTTGAAAATTGCTGTGAATGCAGGTGGCAGTGTGCTGACTGTTCGAACATACCCTAATTAGGCAGTTGTTGAAGACACCAGTATTCTGAAGTATTTGAAGTTATTCATTCAAATACTGAGATAAAGTGGTTATAACTTTTATATGGTAATTTGTTATGATATTCGAGTTTGTATGGCTGAAAGAAGAAAAATGGCAGATAGAGAATGCTGACATACTTTTGGAAGCATTGAAGCAAGGTAGTCAATCATATATAGCTCTTTCCTTTTTCATTGATCATTCGGTGATTTCTCGAATGGGAAAACAAATCCAAACAGGTCAAACTATTGTCTGGAGACCTTTACCCTTTGACCAAAGATTCTACACCTTCTGAAGATTCGATAATTAGCTGGAATCTATGAGGGACCTCCACAATTATTACATCCATGGTTGAAGTGCCACATGGTAAGACAATATTTGGCAATACTCTGATAATATCTGTGGATTATACATCAAAGTACTGAGTATTTGTGTTTCACTAATGGCCTAGACCAGAGGGGGCAAGATTAAAATGGTATTATCAACATTTCAGTCGGACTGCTTCAGATTGCCTGGGCAAGTCCAGACATCCCCTGGAATCAGATAATAAGTGTGTAAGGATATGCATGGCAAGAATGAGGCACACGGAATCTGGCCTATACAATCATCGTAAATCACATGTGCAGAGGTGACAGCATCATGGTGTAGTTGGAAATTTAATCATATATTGTGTTGGTAATTTACTGGGATGTCCTATTTTAAAGGCTGCATGGTTATTCCTCATGCAGATTTTCAGAGGCCAGTCAATGGAAAACCGACATGGTTACTGTTGACTGGCTAATGCCATGGTTTCTGCTGATTGACTGTTGATGCATTCTTAACTACAGAATTTGTTAATACCATACATTTTTACATTTTTGCTTCAGTTTTAATGTAGAAGGTTGCTGTTACATTTTAGTGACTTTTAGAAGACTGAAATAAACATTAGTTATTTTAGTCATGCTCCTGTTTTTTTATTTCTGCTAATAGTAAACTATACATTTCAACCTATTGCTCCCCACATTTGAAAGTTATGGGCCCAGCCAGCTCGGTTAATTTATTAATATTGTAAAAGGAATGCAAGTGAAGGGGGTTGCTAACTGTGGCAAACAAGAAAACAGAAGTGCTGATATGTTTTAGATGCTGGTTCAAGGTGTTGTGCTTACATGTAACTGAAGACGTCATTTCTACCAGAAAGGTTTGAACTGTTAAACAACAGAGATCAATGGAAAGTCGACATAAAGATGCTGCTACTAGATAGAAATTGCTGGAGCTTCATAGAAGGTAGAGAAAAATTATTGGATAAGGGTTCAACAAGGCATGCAAAATAGGATTTCACTTTGAGAGAAAAAAGATCCTTCACTGTGTTAACTGTGAAATTAAATTAGTGTTCAGGCCATTGTTACAAGAATGTTTGATCAGCAAAGAAGAGTGGGAGATTTTGCTGAAGCAGTTTGAACTAAAAACAAGGGTAATCCATCTACTGGATGAAATTTTCAGTGTTAGGTATTCACCAGATGAAGAAATAAGATTATTTATCATAAGGATAAAGATGACTGCAAAGAAGGTGGCTGAAAGTTGAACACAACTTAGCACATCTTTTTAAAGGATTTCAGGTAAGCTGATTTATAAGTGGAAGGATGAGAATTTTATGGTGGAAGAAATTATTAAGGAATTGATAAAGGAAGAAAGTCTTCAGGTGTATGCCGGTTTAGAATATAGCAAGGTAAGCAGGAGAAAAGTAGAACAGAAAATAAAACTAAATTTAAGAAAAAGGCATGGAATATCAATATAGGATTTTCTCAAAAATGTCATGAATTTGGACACTTAATTGCACAGTGTAAAGAAAATTTAATTAAAAACCAGAAGTTTGAAACAATTGGTTGAAAGGGACAGTTTAAAGTTGAATTAAACTTAGTAAAAATTATGCCAACAACAAATATAGGAGGTAACATGGATAAACTTAACTAGGTCATAGATACAGCCATTAAAACCTAACTTTTGCAATAACAGAAATTTAATGATAAATTTTAAAGAAATAAATGGTATACACTCATATGTTGCTGCCTAGATAAATGCCCTAGTTGTAGGAAATTTTGAAAGTAAAGTATTAAAAAAAGTACTGTCAAATTTGCAGTAAAAGTAGGCAATTGTGTAATTTGGAGTGTATTAGAAAATGTGTTTTTTAATCAAAATCTAACAAGAAATTTACTATCAGAAGCAAGTTTAGAAAAGGCAAATGCCCATTTTGTAGGTTCAAATGGTAAAATGTGGGTATGTTTCAATAATTGAATTAGATTATGTTACACAAAATGGTTTGATGAAATCTATCATGTAAGACCACTTATGTATGTAACAGAAAAAAAGGAAACTGTTTACAATGGAGGAACTGGAAAATTAAATAAAGTCAATGATATGAAGTTATGCATTATTATTTTGCCATGCAAATTTTGATTACATTCAAAACTCCAATAAAAATCAGAGTCTTTAAGGAGTTGCCTGAAATCGGAAAACCAAAGGAGAAGTTCGAATTTTGTATTATTGCCAAAGCTAGTGGACTATCTCTAAAACCCATTCTGAAGAGATTTGATAAACCATTACAATTGGTTTTTTCAGATATTTGTGGTTCCATCTAAAGGTGGGAGTAAATATTTCCTCGCTATCATAGATGACTGTAGCAGATTAGTCACTGGTATTTTGTGAAAAATAAAAGTGAATCATTCAGTAGCTTTAAAAACTATCATAGGCAAATGGAAAGTTTCACAGATTGAAATTTAATTAGTATACACAGCGATAACGGTGAGGAGTTTTGTAACCGGAATTTGAAAGCCATCTTAGCTGAAAATGGAATGATGTTGAACATACAAATACTTACACTTCAGAAGAGAACAGTGCTTGGGAACTATTTTAACCGAATGTTTCTAGGTGCAGTTAAAGTTCTGCTTAATGATAATAAAATGGGGAGAAAAAATGGTTGCCAGAAGTTGTTGGATGTTTGATACATATTTGTAACATGGTATGTCTTAAGAATAACTGAGACTCTTATGAATTATTCTTCAATAGGAAGTTCATATATTTTAAAATGTTTGGATATAAAGCATATGTTGGTGTATCAGAACAAACTAGAGATAAATTGCAAATAAGATGCTGTGAAAAAATTGCAGTAGAATATTCCAGGGAGATTAGATAATATGGAATATGGTTACTAAAAGAACAGAGATTAATAGAAACCTGTAATGTGAAGTTTGAAGGAATGAATGCAGCAGATAGCATCCTGAGCCAGAAACTTAAAACTCAGTGTAAAGAATTTGAAATATTAACAGAGTTGGATGAAAGACAGGTAACTCCTAGAGAATGAATAGAGTCATTAGAAGAGAAATTCATACCGGAACAAGTTTCTGACTTAAACTGGCAAAGATAAACCATTAAGAAGCCAGATGGGACATGGGCAGATATAATATATTACTATGTAGAAGGAATGAGCACCCATTTTAAATCCCATAATGACATTGAAAAAAATACTGTAAGGCCGGAAACATTAAATTTGACAAATGTTTGACTTTAAAAGAAAAAAGAATACTTTAGGAAAATTATTTTTTTAGAAAAAGAGAATAGTTGACCTGAGGAGGGTAATTCTTTAGAAATTTTTATTTTGCAAAAGTTTAAAAAAGCGTATAAATCTGAAAATGCTGCAGAGTGTGGAAAAATATTAAAGAAAAGGAAAGTTTGGGAATTAGTTGAGAAATAAGAAAAAGAAAATACAATAAGAAACAAACAGATCTATATACTAAAAAGATGTGAAAAGAATGATGTGGTTAGATCTAAAGCACATCTTTTTGCATAGGAATTCAGGTGAAAAGTGAAGGGGAGGGGGAGATTTTGATGAAACTTACAGTCTTGTAATTAATTTTTCAATCATAATATTTTTAACTATATTAGTATTTTTATATGGATGGACTAACTGCTAATTAGAGATGAAAAATGCATATCTGTTTGCAAAGCTAAATGGGAGAATAATATATGACCCAGCCAGAGGGCTTTGTTGTAGTGAAAAGTAAAATGTGCTTATTACACAAGGCCATTGATGGTCTGCTTTAAAGTGGCCATAAATGGTTTTGTGAATTTGAAAATACTTTAGGAAATCTAAATTTTAAGAAAATACTGTGGTATAATTGTGTTTATAAGAATTGCAATGTAATTCTCTTGTTATATGTAGATGATATATAAAGGACTAAATTACTAAAAAGTAAATAAACATGAACATTGTGTAATTTCACAGTTGAGTAAGTATTGGGAAGAACTAGAAAGTTACTTGGAATTGAATTTTTAGAAAATGATCTGATTGGATTTTTATGTATCAGCAAACATACATTGAAGAAATTTTTGAAAAATTTAAACACTTTCAAACACCAGTTGTTTCAGTTCTCATAGCCTAAGTGCTTTACTTACAAAATTAGATTATTCCATGTATATGTACAGAAAGAGAATAGGTTTGATTGTTGAAATGAGCAAATTACCATTTAGAAATATACTGGCATGTGTAGTTTTTGTTGCTAATAAAAATTAGGCTTGATATTGCATATGCAGTAAATAGCTTTTCACAATTTCATGAAAATCCTGAATTAGACATTAGAAAGCATTGTTTAAATTGTTCAATGTACTCAATAGTACTAAATCCTACAAGTTGATTAAACATTTGCCTGTATATTGTTATTCAGTTGTTGAATATGCAAGTGATAGGAATGACCGTGTAATAATGGGGGATTCATATTGTATTTGAATGAAATACCAGTAATTTGGAAAACTTATAAACAAAAGAGTGTAAGTTTATATATACCATGGAGGCAGAGTATATTGCCTTATTGGAAACTGCAAAGAAGTTGCCGTGGTTGAAAATTGTCTTAAAAGATAAAGTTGAATTTGAAAGTGTGTAAACTATTTTGTGATAAGAAATTTACTCTTGATTTTTCTAAACCACCAGTTGAAAACAATTGAACGAAGCACATACGCATATATTTATTATTTTATTAGAAGACTGGCAAGTGATGGGGTTTTGATCTCAAGTTAATTCCAGCAAATTAAATAATGTGGACTTACTTGCAAAAGCAGTGACTGTTATGGATTTGAAGAAGCTCTGCATAAATATTTACGGCATTCAAGAAGAATATTATTGTATCCATGTTATCGAAATGAAATATCTAATTTTGTTGTAGGTTTCTAAGTGAAGTTTTGACTTTGTATGAGAAAAATGGGGCTGTTGTCAGTTTGGTCGACTGCTTTAGTCTGCGTGGTTTATTTTCATGCAGTTTTCCAGAGGCCAGTTGCTAAAAAACTCTCATGCATACTGCTGACTGGCTAATGACGTGGTTTCTGCTTATTGGTCAATGATGTGTTGCCAAGAATGTATAAACTATGGAGTCGGTTAAGTCCATACACACTTTTATTTTTGCATTAGCTTTAATATAAAAGGATGCTTCTAGCCTAGTTAGTTTTAGAAGAGGGAAATAAACATAAATTTTTATTTTTAATCATGCTTCATTCATCGTTTTTCTTTCAACATATTTCTTTGCACCACACACTGAGATATTTTACCCAGTTGCACATCTTTAAATACAGCTCTGTGATGGCTGTGTGGTGTGGGGATGAAGTTTTTACAGTCCATTGTGAGACTGTGTGCTGCTGAAGTTAGTTCTGATTTTCCCTTTATGGATGATAATGCCCATTCATATCAAGTCAACATTATTAACAAGTGCCTCGAGAGTAAGAGTATTTCTCACATGGAATAGCCACCATTTTTCTCCAACCTTAATCCCAGGAAAAATATTTAGGATGTCTTAGGGTATGCTGTTTCTTCATGTTTACTTCCTCTAGCCAGTCTCAGACAATTGGAAACTACCCTAATAGAGGAATGGCTATTACTGTTTACTGATACCTTAAAACAGGAACTTCAAGGTTATTTTCTGCACTACAGTTTGATTCATAACCATGGGAATTGCAGCTGTGGAAAAGAGTCTAAATTTCTTAATTTTCCCCTCAATTTCTGTTTAGCATGTTTTGATTCATGAAAATCAGGCAAATGAAGTTTCACTTGAACATGGTCAGACTTCATTTGCATGATTTTTTAAGTGAAAAATGCCATTTAAAAGATTTTAAATGACATGGAGAAAATAAATACAGTTCTCTCAATGGACACAGGATCACAAATGGGAAGGCTAGCAACAGCCTTGAAGCACTTAATTTGAAAATAACAGATTATAGCATCTGTGATGTTTGATTACCTCATTGAAAGCAGGGACAAATGCTGTAAAGTTTGTGTGTAAGTCCAGGGTGGTCACATGCCTTACTAGTGTAATTTTTGTTTGTTAGATTTTAGCTTTAAACATAAATTTGTTAATGACCTAAATGTGATGTTATCATATAATTTGCAAAAATTAAGTGGTATTTTTATATTTGTATATAATGATTGTTTTTGTTAATGCAAAAACCAATTCGCTGATTCTTTTTGTTCATGCGTAAACCAATTTGCTGCCTTCATGTATAATTTGGTATTGCTTAACATTTCCATGTTTGTTGGTCTTGCATGCTTAACATTTAGAAGCCAGTATTGTATATGTATGTGTATCATCACTTTTGTGAATGTTCAAATTAAATCTGAGTAAACTAGTGGGTATTTAGCAAAGGAACTGTATATGTCTGTCCAGTACTGTTATAGCATCATTGTAATATTTAGCTTCATGACAGTATTATTTGTAATATTTAAGCATTTAAATATTTTATATGTAGAGTATTAGATAGAATTAAGTGTACCTTCTGTAAAATGTATTTTGTGAATTTGAGTTAAATAATATGTCTTTAAAGAATGTAAGTATATTTTTTGTATGATTTCATTTTTGTAGTTTGCATTTTTGAAGCAGTTATTTTTTTACCTTTTTCTCTCTTTTGGTTTCCTTTCATTATGGGCCCACCAGTGGCTGAATGGTAAAGTCGCTGAACACTGGTAGTTCGGTCCGAGGTTTGAATCCCGTAAATGGGCGGGCTGCATGGCCCTTTTTGTGATTTTTCCCATAGGTAATGTGTATATGAATGTTCCCTTAGAATGTCCTCTTCGAAGGCATCCCTCCCTTTACGCAGATAGCCTTTGGGGCTTTGCCATAATTACCAAACCAAATATAAAATATAACCAATAAACCAAACCAAACCTTTCATTATGATATTTTGGAAATGCAGCAGTAGCATCATTTTTAAAACCTGTTATTACTAATTAATTATCTGAAAATTAGTTATAAACTGAGAATTTTGTTATTAAATATGATATTAACTTCAGCAATTATACTGAAATCTTATAGTTAAGCTTGATATTTTGAATGACAAATTTTATCACTTCTATCTCATAGACCTGCTCGTTCCAATCCTGTTGCAATGCCTGGAAGTCATCAGGCTTCATCCGGATCACCAGGATCTCTTTTATTCATTGAAGCTAGTTCTGGTAAACCTCATTATAGTCTCTATCATTTTTGCATCTAAAATATCTGAATAGTCGTAACTATGTTTTGAAATATATGCTTTTAATGTTTTTCTAAATAAGGAAATAAATACAAAGATAAATTTTGTAGCTCTGGTTCTGACTTTTAACTAATAATACACTTCATTTTAATAATAATTTAGTAAATAAATTATAAATTAAAATCATTGTCATTAAAAGTTTTTTATTTGTTATTATTTTAAGTTAAATTGAAATCATTTATTTTATTATTTATTTAAATTAATTTTTAAATTATCATTAAAAGAAAAAACAGCACTTAAAGCACACTTCCATTAGAAGTCACAAACTTTTTGGCAGCTTTGTTAATTAGCAAAAAAAGGTTTGTTTGGTCAACTTTATAGTTCATCATTGGCATCATTCTTTTCATAACTAATAATAAGAAGCAGTTTATGAGAAATAAGATTTATGAGGAAAACAAAATTCTCTATAGCTAATATTTAAATTTTTCAGCTGGAAAATACAGTTCAGCAAAATGATGTTCAAATATAAAGCATGATAATCTGTGTGTACTCAAAAGCTTGTGGAGTTTAGCTATTGTTGCATATGCACTAAAAATATGGTATTTCTATTGAATATTAAAACCTAGGGTAAGCTTAGTCAAAAAATGCTGAAGGAATTTTTAATGTCCTTGCTTTCAATTTATAATGGTGACTATTTTTGTACAATGTGTTGAAAATTATTATTGATTGTTAATTTAGTAACTAATGAATCTGTATTGACAAAGTAATAATACACCCTTCTACTATCTTTTACATCCCCCTACACACTTACTTTCATTCAAGATAATCAGAAATAAATAGTCGGCTATTTAAACTTATGTATTATATGAATTACACACACAGAAAATTTCATGAACATAATTGGTGATACATCAGGAAGTACTTTGTCTTCTAAGCATTGAATTGCAGACTTACATTTCAAGATTCACTGTTATAAGACATATGTTAGCCAATTCATTATTTTTAGCTAAAATTTAGCTATGTTGACTTAAGCATTATTGTCAGGTTCTGGTATAAAATTTTAACTATGGAATGTTTTGGCTTTGGATAGGATCTAGCCTTCCTCATTGCGACTGAATCATAATTTCTGTTACAACTTCTTAATAAATTAAATTACTATATAAATGGAAGTAATTAGTCATGAAAGTGAGATTCTGTCATATTCAGGGCATCAATGTCATTAATAGGTGTGACATTTTTATGGCAGTGTTGTCTTATTCCAAAATGAAAGTTTTGGCTGTAGGGGTTTTAGCATTGCTTTTGCATACTTCTGTATTTAATGTTTCGTCTCCTGGAGCTAAAATGCAGTTGTTTTGGTTTTTTCTTAAAGGTCCCCATAAGTACTAATAAAGGCAACATTTTCTTGGAGCCCCGTGTGAAAAGGCAGCAGCATGGCCTTGAACTGCACTTCTGATTAGTCCATCTCTCCTCATCATTTAATGCTTGTCTTATTATAGCTGCGGTGTTCCAATGACTAGACACACCTGAGACATTTTCTTGAAAGTTCCTGCTTGAATTTAAAGACCATGCATTTTTTCAGTGCCTGTGTCTTCTCACATTAAACTGTTGCTAGTCTTCATCTCTGAAACCATTCCTGTAAATACAACTTATATATTACATTTTTTTTAAACAGTATGTACAAAAGAGCCAAACCATGATCACAGCATGCCTGATTAGGGCATTTTTAACTCCTGAGCTGCTAAAATAGCTCTTACTGACAAGGTATAGGTACAGGATTTCTAATGGTGTCATATACCTATATTATTAATACATTGAAGCATTGTTGAATTACCAGTAGACTATGTTACTTAAGTATTGTGGTGCAGCTACCTTATTTTTATGCGTGGGAGAATTCGGCTATAGACTTCTTTGTAACTGGAAGTTTAGTGTCTCTTAGCAACTATTAAAAGTAACATGAGGGTAAATCTCATGGTTTTAGATGCCTTTGATCAAGAACAAATGTCATATTTTCCCCTAGCTTTTTAGCTCCATGTTCTGAAAATTTTCAAAATATTTACATAATTTTCCCTTTCTGTAGTGCATTTAGAGAACGATCTCCCCTAAAATTTAAAATGGATTCGCCCACAAAGTAATTATTTTTGTTTTACTAACAAAGACAAACCCTGATAAACTACCTGTGAAGGTCATGACAAAGCTTTCCCTTCTAATTGTTGAACTTTATGCCAGCGTGCTACAAGAACCGATCAAGCACAGCAAAGCAAACATGAAATGACATTCAGTCTAAAATTTTGCTGTGCCAACTGCACATTTACCTTCTATAATTATTTGTAGATGATATAAGGTCTGAAGAGTATCAGAAAAAACAATAAAAATGGATGATGTTTAACTTACAGGGAAGTAGAAATGGATATATCTTATTAGATATTGTCATGTTAATATTACCATGCATTCTTACTGGAATATAGAATAATGTTTAAAAGAAATAATATTATGGTAGTTACCTGTAGTTTATCCATGACTACTTTTCATTTGTTCTGTTCTTACTGTATACATCCTTTTGAAAATAAGTTATTGGCATAATTTTCCTCTCTCAATTTTTGGACAATAAAATTACTAAAAAAAGGGAAGAAATACATAGGTGCTGAACACATGGATTATTGAGCCTTAAATATTGTTAAATGTGTGGTATTTTCTCATTCTGAAGTGTTAAGAGTATGGCGAGAGTTCATGGATAGCAGAAAAAGAAAGAATAATTGGGTGAACTGCAAGGGACAAGCACCTTTTAAAGAATGCTATCTTTGAAGCCTCAGCTATCAAATGTAGCCAGTGACATCAAACCTTAACTGAGGTAACTGTCCATCTGAATGAAGAGTCCAGTCAAAGAGTTAATAAGTAGACTTGCAGCATTCTTTTCTTTGTATGGACTTTAGAAGCTGAAGACTCATTAAAGTGTCACTTTTCACCACACGGCATTATTTTATACTTTTTGCATGGCCCGTAGAATAATCTGGCTGGACCACCACCAACTGGCAATGAGTAGCGTGGAGTGAAAATTCCAGTCATTTCCAATTGTGTCATGCTGATTGTAGGCTAAGAATATGATGCCAGCCACGAAAACAGCACATGAGAGTGAAACTGCACAATGTCATGATTTCTGAATGATGGTCTAAGGAGAGGTTATCAATGGAGTCATTACTCTTGGGGGGTGATAGCCATATCATATACCGAAACATATGTATCGACAGTTGATCAGCATAATCAATATCTTATTGATTACAAAAAAAATTTATTAATGAAATTGATAATTAATTTATTGATATAAAGCTATATCATGTAGTATGGAAGAAATCATAAAAAATAAATAAATGAGAAAAATATGCAAAAGCTATTTAATGTATTTTAAAAATCAATAATATTTTTTAAATTTATAAATTAAAAAAAAATAAGTGTAGTATAGAAAAATAAAACTAAAACGAGAAAACACAGTAAAGAAATACAAAGAAAGGAAAACTAATGAACCACAGCAAAATCTGCACTTATTCTTTCATCCATGCAGGTTGTTGAAAGTTTTTGACAGATGTTAAGCTCAAATGGCAGTTACATCATCAATATATAAGTGTACCCTTTGCATTTGACAAGAACACTGCAAGATAATTGCTCCCCCCCTGTTGTGATTATATTGTGTGCTCTAAGAAAATTGTAAGGGTGTCGATGAAGAAAATTTTTTGAAAATGATCAATGCATGAAAAAGGTTGGGAATCCCTGATATAAGGTGTATTCTTTTAAATAATATTTGGGGTCTTTTGTATTCATACTGTCATTAAATCTGAGTAGATCTGCTGATTGATCATTTTCATGTATTCAAGGTTTTCTACCATTGAGATAGAAATGGAGTATGACAAGACAGCTTTTATGGCGTATATCTTGGTTGACTGCCACCTAGTTCAAGGAGTAACCATTGAACTCTCCCTTCTGAAGTGGCTACTGAGAAGTCTGAACTTACACCCCTTTGAGCATTTTTGGAATACTCTGGAAAATGGTGCATGACACATCATCCTTAATTGATATATGGAAAATTATGGGAAATTTGGCAGGTCATACCTCTGTAATATGTATATCTGTAGATTTGTTACCTCATTGTGTGGAAGTCATTATCAAGGCTACCACAGCAGCAACTTATTTCTAATCAGCTATCCCTAATTTAACACACTTAATTGTATCAACCAATTCTTTTAAAAGGATCTGCTCAAATTTTCTATTTTGCACATTTCAGATATAAATTTCTTCATGTGTGAGGAATTTGGAGGTTAAGGCAATACCTGGAACTCTTCCTTGTTCCTCCAGGTACAATGTGCAATGCATTTAAAATTCCGGGAATAGCACTTTTAAAGGGAATTGAGGGTGTTTTTTTTTTTATCAGAACATTGCCTAGATACACAAACAAATGTGCATGCAATGCATCAGCCATTATATTCAGTAGAAAATGAGATAAATTAGATTGAGTGACCTTTCTTTAGTCATTATTCAGAATTTAGTTTTGATGTTGTGTGCATATTGCAAAGCTGCCAGCTCTCTTAGTTTTTCACCATATTTCCTGGTATCTTTGAATCTCCCGATTACAAATTTTTAGACACTTTTTTTACTGCTACTGATGCGGCTTCATTTTTTTCCCCATCACTCTGCAATCTCAATTGACGATGTGACCACATCAGCTATTTAGTGAAGAAGAGCACAAAAACTGTTTTCTTGTGAAAAATATTGAATCACTATAAATGCTGAAGTTGAAGAAATTAAGTGAAAGGTTAGTAAACCTAATTGATATGAAGAAAAGAGAATTGTTTTTTGCTGTATTTGTCTTCACATTTCTAAGTATTTTAAATTTGTAATCAGTAATTAACTACTTTACTTTATCGTATGCCATTAGTCATTAATTTTATTTTCATTGTGTTTAAAAGTTTTTTGATAAATAAAAGCTTTTTTTACATACTCAGAATTTTCTTAGCATATAAGTTTAAGAAAATTGCAAAATGAAATTAAATTAGCCAAAAAAAAAAACATAAAATTTAGAATACTTAATTAAATATTAGTGTACTTTACATCAGAATCACATTATGAATAATTCAGTAACCTAAATCATGAATAATTCAGTAACCTAAATCATGAATTTAGTTCAGTTTGGCATTTTCTTCAATCACATCACTGCACAGCATGAAAATCTGCTTTCTCCTGGTTTTCACACAAAAATCCCCACCTTTTTTTCAGATTTCAAGATTAGTGTCTGATACTTTTGTGGGCTGTTGGTTTCAAAAGTTGAACATAGGGCTCTAAGATCTTCCATATATACCTTATAGCAGACAAAGGAGCATTTATCAAATATATACAGTCATGTGCAGCTGCCCGACATAATGCCTGCCCAAATCATGCTCGTCCACTACCATAATGATCCTTTCTCCTTATAAGGAAGGGATGGTATCATGCTCCAGATACAGGTATGCCAAGAATCATTGTACGCATTGAATCTTGACTGAACTTTGAAAAGCACAGTGCTCCACTGAAGTCTGGCCAATGGCATATATTGTCTGTACCACGCTAAATATGTTCTCTTGTGGGCTGCAGCAGGTCTTCTAGCATGCAGCCCTATCTCATGAAGACTTCGAGCAAAACTGTAGACCAGCGGTTCTGAACTGGTGGTACACAAGAGAAAAATAGATGGTACACAAAGGAACAAAGTATTTTTAACTATAAAATTCAAAAATTAAATATTCCAACATCCTGTTAGAGTTTTTTCTCTGACACACATAAGCTCATGCGATCTGAGCTTTGTTCAAGGACTTTAGCAAAATATTTTCCCAAATATTCTTTTAGCCACATATATAACAAAATTTCTCATAAATGATGTTTTTAAAAGGAGTTATAGAAATAGATGTTGTATTTAATAGGAAATAAAAGTAACTTCCTTTAAAAAGGTAACAGTATCAGTAAGATGAGCATCCACCAACATTGATTACGCTCTCTCAAGAAGAGTTCTGTTATTACATTCAGCTACACCCATTTGTTCTGGTGTAAATGGAATGGATTTTTGATGCTGGATTCCATTTGATGTTAAATAGTTATCCATCTCATTGTTTACATACTCAGTATCGTTATCAGAATGTAAGACTGATCGATTTCCCAGTTTGCCTTTCAACAAATACTGAAAATACTTTGAATTTTTCAAAGACTTCAGACTTATTTTTGAAAAAATAAAAGTCATTTGTGACAAATCATTGATAAAACTAATAAAATATCGAGAACCACCAATTGATGAAACATTCATAGGCCCACACAGGTCACTGTATACTATGCCTAGCAATTCTTTTGTGCACTTAGCTTTTCCCTTAGGAAATGGTTGTTTATGCATTTTGCCTTTTATGCATGATACACAATTTAACAATTTTCCGTTAAATGTAAAACCGTCAACCATATCTTTTAATCTGATCATTCCTCCCTCACTTAAATGGCCCACTCTTTTATGTAATAGTTCATTTGAAATATTTTGAGCAGTAATTAAAGCCCATTCATTACATAAATCAAGAGAATACAAATTATTTTCCATATCTGTTCCACTAGCAACTAAATGTTTACCATCTTGTAAAAAACACCTTTCACTTGTAAAAGTGCTAACCATTCCAAATACTTTATTTAAATACTTAAAGGACAGTAAATTGGCTGTTAACTTAGGCATGCTAAAAGTTACAGATTCCCTTTTTTTATTTCTAGATAAGAGGAAAGTTATTTTACTCTTACCTTCTACTTCTATCACTGAACTCCCTGTTTATATTTGATAAATACTAGCATCTTTATAATCATCTACTAATTCTTTATGTGGAGTCATGTGGTAAGAAGCACAAGAATCAATGTACCAAATATTGGGACCTGATTCGAATTAGCTACATGAATTTGTGTTACATAAACTTCTCCCCTTTTTTTGTTTTAAGCCAACATTAAACTTTTTATTAAGCTTGTTTTCATTATATCTACCCTTTTTGAGAGGTGACTTCTAACAGTCAGAGCTTTTGTAGTCAAACAAATTGCATTTAAAACATTTTCCTTTAAAGTACCTTTTGCCTCCAAAATTTTTATTAACAAATTCATATTCCTTACTTTCATCGACTAAGGGTTTTGTATCTTCAGCCAACAAGCGATTTTTAACATTGTCAACTGATATTGTCTCACCACAATTTTTCAGTGTCATTATAAGAGGTTTATTGGCTCTGACTCCAAATTATAATATAACAATCCTTATAATTATAATTCCGTTTCATCAAAAAAAACGTTAATCCACTTTTTAATTCGAAAATAATCTTTATTTCGTTTTTAGAAAATACAGAACAACTCTTTAGAATAATAACAACAATAATCTGTTGCCATTCCAAGAACAACAAAAATTGAATAATCTTTTTGTTGCCATTCTCAAAACAACAAAAAATAAATAAGACAATATTAATCAGTATTTAAAGTTTCTGTATAAGTTCAAGCCACAACAGGTTCAAACCTATGAGGTATATTAGCTAAATTTATTCCTGCAATTAATTCTTCATCAGGTTTAACACTAGTGGATTTTAATTACTGATAAGCTGAAATGGCCCTATGTAAATAGTCAGACATATCTTTACAATCAACAACTACTACATGTCTCCATAATTAGCAGACATTTTAGTTTCAGGGGAAGGAAGAAAAAAAAAAAAAAAACTCATATGGTACAGTAAGTAAGACTGGAAAAGACTTTCTTCCGAATTTTGCAAAGGAGAAATTCCCTAAAGGTAATTCCTTGCTTACCAAAGGGGTAGGTAAAGTTGTGGCCCTGAAATGGCAGGTCAAAAAGAGTGTTTTTCTGATGAGTACAGTTCATGATGCAAGTTCCCGTTTGGTGAAATGCAAGTCAAACAATGAAACTATTTGTTGTTTGTGATTACAATGACGTGATGGGTGGGGTTAATTTATGTGACTAAAAATGTCATATTATCCCATTCTCAGAAAACAAGGAAAATATTACATAAAAATTTTCTGAATTCATGGATCAGTCACTGTGGAATCCTTTATAAAACCTTTTATAAAACATTTATATCCTTTATAATAGGGATAACCCATTGCAAAATATAACTCTTGTAGCGTTTCAATTGCAAATTACTGAGCTAAGTATTCAGGTGGAAATTCCAGTGTTTACCCTGGCAGATGTAGTTCAACTCTCAATCCCATGAGACTAACTGCTCGACATTTTGCCATATGCACCCCCCCCCCAATCCCATCAAGAAAGAGCCTCGTAGACGGTGTGCTGTTTGTTGTTTTTTTAAAAAAATAAATCACAGAGAAATGCAAATTTGGTGCAAAGATTGAGAGGCAGGGCTTTGCCTCTAGCCTTATTTCAAAGTTTGTCATACTAAACTTCATTTCTAATAAAGGTTTTTTTGAGTAATTTGCATATTTTCATTAGTATATATGTTTTACCTTTGTATTTCATAAAATGAATTATAATTTAATCAAGATTAATTTTCAGAATTTTGCTTTTATGTGATTACTCTTTTATTTCAATTTTCTGACAACCATTTTTTATGATCTAATTCTGTATTGAAAAACAAATTCTTTTACAAGACTTTTGTGTATTTTAACTCTAAAATATATGAAGATTTGAAATACGTAATAAAAAAATATGCAATTTTTGAACCTGTTTTGATAAAAAATTATGCAGCAAGAGGGTTAAATCAGTACAGTTTGTTTTTATTTCGTATCGATGAAAGTACAGGCAATTTCATGTTTTTGAGAGAAATTATTTTTAAAATATATCCTGTGAACAGTTTCTTACGTTGCAAACCATTGAATACAGGAACAACAGCAGAAAAAATTTCACTTTATTGAAACTTACATCAGAGAAAAGACATTGCCTGGAAAAAATGTGTGTGACTGGCCAACATCCATGCAGGGTATTTTATAAAACAAATGCCATGGCACCAGAATGTGTATGGCTGCACTGCAGCACACTCAGAAAAGTCTACTTAAAAGGATGTCATGCTTTTGCAAAATGCTTTGATATACATTCATTTCACAGATTGTCAGAGTGTATAAAATGTACAAATTATTAAAACGTCATTTCTTGAATTATAGGTTATTCAGTGCAATATGAAAAGAGATGGGCAGTGAGTATGAACATCTTTTTGTACATTGTGAAGTATGTTGCTTTTCTAGAGAGAATATATTAAAAAGATTATTAGAAATAAGAGAGAGTTTTGATATTTTTAAAATAACATCCTGCAACAACTAAAGATGGAGCATTTGAATTTAAAGGTAGTTTAGTGACATTTGACTTTGTGACATTTGATTTTTTAAATCAATAAAACCTTTCATTTCAAGGCAACAGTGTAACTGTATTTAAAGTGACAGAAAAGATGGAAGCTGTGATGAAAAAGCTCAGTTTATGGACCCTTTATGTGGAATCAAGAAATTGTAAGCTTTTATGAAACTAACTAAATTGCAAAAAGAATACTATATTAGAATGAAATATCAGTTGCTATTAAAGAACATCTGATAGGATTGCAGACAAATCTGAATGAATATTTTCCTTCAATTCAAAACAATAAAGCATGGTTAAGAAATCCTTTCATAATTAATATGGAGATGGAATAGTCGTATTCAATAATTGAATCAATATTTGATACAGTGCTTAACCTTTTGGGTACACATTTATTTGAAAATTGGAGATACATCAAATGTAGCCGAAGGGTTAAAAGCAGCTTCGACAAAATATTATTGATAGATTTTTGACTATCCTGTCACCAAGTGTTTTCATTTTTGGCACAAAAGGCAATTCTGATGCCTTTTGTTACAAACTTAGGAATGTGAAACAGACTTCTTGACACTTGTCTAAAAAATAAATGCAGAAACCGATTAGATGTCATAACAGATTTAAGAATAAAGCAAAAATCTAGCATTGTACTTTCCATTAAAACTTTTTTATTGTTTTGCATTTTTGTATGTATTTTTGGTACTTTTACAGTAAAGGTGAAATATTTGAACATTAAAGTTTTTTTAATTTACCAATAAGGTATAAACATTTTTACTGGGTCATGGAGAAATATTAAAACAAGCTGGTCATGAAAAAAGGTTTGGGAAACCTGTTTGGGCCTATGCCTAACTTCCCTGACTTAAGACCAAGAATGATAAACATATTATTATTAATTCAGGGGTAGGTTTTATATTGTTTCGTGAACTTGGCTTATCTGTGATCATAATGTTTTGGCTTTGGTGTATGTTCTAATTCATTCTAAATAATATTTTTATTAATGTAATTAGTAACTTAATTTACTTCAGTGCTGCTGTTTTGCTTGTGCATTATTTAATGCTTATTTTTATTATATTCTAATAGTTGATCACATTCTAATAGTCTGTGAGATTAATTAAAATATGCATTTTTAGATTGCTGTAATAAACTATTTTATTATCATCTGTATGATATTATTATGTTAGCCTAACTAATTAAATAAAAATTATTGAAAAAAATAAATTAGGTTTATCATTCTTTAATACTATTTCATTATTTTTTGTTCTTGAATGTAATTGTACATATGTGAGTATGTACAAATATACATTTTTAACATTTGTATATTTTATTGCTGAAAAAAAATTATACTTTATTATTTCAGTTCATGAGAAAACATATTCCAAATTTTATGTTGCGACTCAGTAAATTTTTGTGATTTCTTTTAAATTTAGCTTAGAACTATTTTAGAATGGTTAATTGGTTTAAAATTACTAATCACCCAAAGCATCAATTAATAAAACAGCATAAATAATTTATTTTTAATATATACCTGAGGAATAAATTTTTTTAAACAACTTATTTCCTCTCGTATTTTTTTATGGCTTGAAAATATGAGGGAAAAGTATGTGATGTGTGCTGTATCTGAAGAGATGGCTGAAATAATAAATATAGCACATCAGAAAGCATACATAAAAATGCTCTAATACTATCATAATATAATAATATGTTTCAAAAGACTAAATTTCAATAATATTCTTTTTTACTTGCGAATATATTTTTTTGTGTGTACATTTTAACATTATTACCCTAAATCAGAGGTTTCTAAATGATGTAATTCTAAAAAGTTAAGTGGAAAATTACACAAGGAAGAGAAATGTGCGAATGAATGTAGTATCTGTTATTTATGGTGAAATATGATATTTTTGTTACAGAATGTTCCTAGTTATAACAATATTTGAAATTTTTTTATTACTTTATTTGAAAGGGAGCTTTGAGCAGTTGCCTAGTATGCTTGAAGTTTGTGGAAGCTGGCCAGAGAGTTGTCCATCAATGAATCTGAATAAAGGTAAAGAGGAGCAACTAAAAGAAAGTTTAGCTGATGCAATGATCGAATATCCATTTGATGCATTACGGGGTGAAGGTTGTGAGGCTCGAGGTTTGTTTACAACCTTTTTCTATTTTTTTATGGTTAATATCAGTAAGCTGATTGAAAAGTTTTGAAACTGATTCTCTGATGCAGAATTAGATGGTTCTATCGGCCATGTATCCCCTCCAAATTAAAATCCTTCATTTTTCCCATCATTGTTATGTAAATGATTCAAAAACATAACATGGGCTGTTTTTTGAAATTCTGTTTAGCATTGCAGGTTTAGTGTTTATCACTTTCACATCTGCTTAGAACACCTTTTTGCATAATTGACTTTTCAATATTTAGAACATTCAGAAATTACATGTAACTAAGCTATATGTATATACATTGATTGTATAGTGTTAATACTTTGATTTCAGGTAGTACAGCTAGCATCACAGTAGCAACATGCATTTGGGCATTTTCCTAAAATAAAACTACGGCTGTTGAACAATGCTGCTTTTTTTTTAACTCCATGGCCCCATGCAAGTGATTTTTCAAGATCTTTATATAATAGTCACTAGTTGTTATCTGACCATAGGTGTGCAGCAGTGGCATCCATAATTGTGGTGGATAACTTGTCAATGTTCGGTGTTGATAACATGCATGTTACTGTTTTGAATGCTTCTTTCATTGTAATACTGAAAGCTAAATGTTTCATATCTGCTTAGAACATCTGCATGTTGTTTCACATCTGCATGTGTTTATTGAAACATTTTTAGTCTTTTTTGCAGCTCTTTCTGAGTAAAGTTCAATCCATCTGTGCTATATTGTTATACAGATATTTTTCTTGCTCCCCATGATAAAAATCTGCTTAGACACTTTCAGTCACTGTGATCAGATACTGAAAACTGATGCTGTCTGACTCCAGGTTCTAACATGGTGATGAATAACATTAAAAAACTTGGGTTGCTATATCATATACCAAGATTTATGATATAGCAACCCTATTCAAAGGAAGACAAAGAGATCAAGAAAGAGGTATATAAGCAGTTTTAAAAATTTTCACTCAGGGCTTATATTCAGTTATAAAGCAGTTTTAACTGAAGTTATATGTAAAAGCAGTTTTAAAACTTTTCACGCAGGCCTCAGATTTGTATGAATTGATGAATTATGTGCAAATTTTCGTTGGAAATCTTTACTTCCGTATTTGCTTGATCTTTTTTTAGTTCAGTGCAATTAATTTTTAATTCAGACCGAAGATCTTGTTTCCGCCTATAATCTAGTATACACTCATTGCCATTGAAATTAGCAGACCAAGAAGTTATTGTAGGATCATAATGAAAACTTCATATGAAGGTACATGTCCGGGCAGATATGAAAATGGCTAGAAATACAACATGATTGCACATTTCATAATGCCGCCAGAGAGTATCACTGAACTTCATCCTCCCTGGTGTATAAAAAAGATATGTAGACGCATTTTCTTACACTTAATTTGTTGCAGAGAGATGCTTTTTCACTATGAATGCCTTGTATCGCCATTGAAGACAATATGATTAGCTGTTGGAGTTCAAGAAGGAAAGAATTATCAGGATGGTGGATGATGAAAAATGGGGATGTATCAAGAAAGAAGACAATGAAATTGGCACAATACAAAAACAAAAAAGTGTGCCAAGTGGTTTAGTTTTAAGGGAAATCTCTTAGTTAATGGAATGCGTGAAATTCTAAACAAAGATGACATTTCTGAAGTCTTCATTATTATGACAATACCACTTTGGCATGCTGATTTAACACATGCACTAAAATTAAGATTAAATAAATAAATCTATTAACTGATGCCAGTCAATTTAAACTTGAAAATTTAGTAAGAAAAAAAAATTACCAAACGCATTATCAAAAATATTTGCTAGAAGTACATAGTGCTAAGCTGAACAAGCCAGCATAGTAACTGGCACTGTAGTCAGTTCTTGAGATACAGCATGAGACTGTGTGATGGGAAAATGTTGAAATCATATGTGTGTAGGGTTTCTATAACAGTTATTCTTCGCCAAATAATAAAGTAGTTCCTCTGGAAAAGTTTGTTTATTGCCTATTGGTAATACAGTGGTGGTGTATTGCTACTGCACTGTAGTAGGTAAACTGTGATGATCCCAGCCATAATGTTAACAATTAAAACTTGACAATATAGTAATAAGGAAAATTAGCAAATGCATTTTTGAAAAGATTTGCTAAAAGTATACAGAGTTAAGCTGAGTGAATCGACTGGGTAGAACATACTGTAGTTAGTTCCTAGACCATAGCGTAAGTCTGTTTGATGGAAAAAACTATGGAAGTCAAACAGAACAGTTTACAGGATTGCTGTTAATAGTTATTTTTTCCATATGGCAAAGTAGTTCCACTGGGAAAGTTCATTTATAACTGCACTGGTTACGTATTGCCACCACACTACCATCATTAATCAGTCAATGGTTGAGGAAATCTGTACTATATCATTTTAATTCTCTAAACTATCACCACCAGTAGTCTAGAAAGCTATGAAGTATTTTAATCTGTTATTTAGTGGAAGTAATAGGCATGAAAGTTATGGGGACTTGAAGAATGGAACAGGTTAAGTTTGTAACTGAACAAGAAATTATGTCTCTGTGTAAAATTAAAGAAAATGTATGGACACAAAAAGGAAATTGCTTCAACTGTTTATGTTGAAAGTAAAGTTTCATGAAGTCCCAATGGTTCCAGATCTTGGACTTAATTGTACTGTATTGTGTGAATTAGATCAAGATTGGCCAGTTGGTCAGTTATGAACTACTATTTAGTCACAGTGTTTCTTTGAGTTGACTGCAAGCTAGCCATAAGTTACATTAATAAGACTATTATTTTACACTATGCATGCAATAATATGCCTGAAGCCATCCTGTGGTAGATGTGTAACTCAAATCACAGGATACTGTGAGATTATCTTAGCCTGCCAGGCCAACTGATTTCAGCAGAACATGTTTGGGACACTGTTAAACATCGCAATGCAGCCTCTCTGGAAGATCTAAGATGTTCTGTAATGCATAAATGAGACTCTTTGCTCTAATGATTTGCATTGTGCTACATTTGTTCAGCTTTATGAAATGCCACATATGTTCAGCCTTATGAAAAAAACATTTGTTCATGTAGTACCTGTGTTGGAATCAAAAGTCAGCACATTCCATATTTGATTGCTTTTTAGAGGAGGAAAAATTTTTTTCAAAATAATTCAAGCTTGCTGTATTTTTACCTGAATGCTTTTTCCTCATTTCTCAAGGCCCGTGTATACAAGGAAACATATCTCTAAACAAGTATCCCTCGACCTCTGCAGCACCTGTAACAGTCCATCTTACACTAGGAAACATACCGCTACTGCATCAGATACATGTGTGCATTGCTTGTGGCCACTAACCATGATGTTGCAGGAAACTTACTCGAGACATCCATTGAAATTGTGTATGGAAATCAGATGTCTGAAAAACAACTGCAGCTACTCACTCAGAATTTTGCTTACTAAATAACATATGGCGTGAATTGTTTGAAGCTAATATTTTATTTTAACAAACTCAATTTATGATGTGACATTTCTTTCGGATCATAGTTTCTGATAGAATTTTTTTTTCACCTTCATACAGATGATTTATTTTTTGCCTCATTTTCACCATTAACTAAATCACCATTAACTAAATCTTCTGGAATATTTTTTTTTCTGTTTAAGGGAACAATAGTCATATCATGCTATATTTTTATGTTCTGAGAAATCTGAAAACAAGAAAAGCTTAATTTATTGCCTGTTTTCATTTGATTATATTTCCGATCTAAATTTTTATTCCTAGTTTCCTTTCAACTTTTGAATTGGGTCTAGATCACCTAATACATTTGCAAAGTGAATTTTGTGTAAGACATAGATTGTGAGTTTGAATCCATTTAAGTTATTTTCTGATTTTTTTCACTAAACATAAACATTTTATTGTTTCTGTAATTAATCGAATTCTTTTCATATAAAAATTGTTAAAGTTTTTACTTGCAGGGTGTTGTAATTTTGTTATTTTATTATTTTACATAAAATGTTATAATTTTTTTTTGCATAATAATTTTATATTAATTTTGTATTAATTATTTAAATATAATTATTAGATTTTGCATTGTTTATAAAGTGATAAAATTTCTTTTTCCTCTTTCATGTAGTTAAAATTTATGTTTTATAATTAATCTAATTATTAGCAGTGTATGTGATATTTTATGCTATATATGAAGTTACTGATTAATCTTTCTTCTTTTATGTATATGATTAGTTCATTTATATATATATACATAAGATATCAAAATATGAAGAAAAATTTATTGTCAAATTAAACTTAATTGGAATGATCCTTCGAATTCTTAATTCTTACTGCACACGTCTCCTTCATCCACTCTTTCAAGGCTCCATATTGTACTACGCTTTCCCTGCAGTAACCGCATTATGAAATTTTCTAACCATTTGCTGTACAGGATTAAAAGAAAGGCTTTTTGAGCTTATAACTTCTACTGCAATTATTATGCATCACTCTTTTGCTTCTCGCTTTGCCAAGGAAAGTCTAAACTTCTTTTCTATTATCTAAAATGTAAACTTCATATATTGAAATTGTGGAGCCCGTTAAGCACCCCTAGTGCTGTACCAATTTAAGCAAAATGTATTTCTAAATAATTGTTCCTGTTCAAAGTAAAAATGATGTTTTAATCACCAAGCTAGTTGTGATTTTCGCTCCAGTCAAATCAACGCAAAAAAAGTGAATTCATTTCATTTGTCACAAAAACTACATCATCAAATCTTCCACAAATCTACATCCATATATGTGTGTGTGTGTGTGTGTGAACAATTAATTAATTTCCTTTTGTACTTCATTATTTTTTAAAATTTATAATTTTTATATATTTTTTGTATTTTACATTTTTATTCAGTGTTACTGTCTATTTTCTATAAAACCTTCTGTTTATTATTAATATTATTATTATTAGGACTTACATATCACATTACCTACTTTGACTGAACTGTAACTCTGCATAATAACGTAGAGCAGCTTCAAAATAAAATCGCCATTTGTAAATGAAATCCTGTCAGGTGACAAGTCTGCAAGGAACAGTTCATTGCATCACTAATCAACTTTGTATCCTAGGGGGGGATAGGCCGTAACCACGAGTTATATGAGTGATCAAACTTGCAATTTTCTTTTACATCATGAAAGCTTATTTATCCTAAAATTATACTATTTAATACATTTTGCTTTTTAAATATGTGCACAAAAGTACATACAGAAGTGCATTACAGAAGTACATTCTATCTTTTTCCTTTTTTTATAATTTTTTCCTAGTTTTGATTTGTTATAACACTCAACAATTTTTCAGATGATCAAATGATAAATGTTCTACCTGAATGAATATAGTCTACTAGAATAAGCACAATCCACTTCATAATTGTAATTAAAATAATGGCTATTTGTAATAACAATAATAATATCTCTAAATAAACACTAAGTCTTTTACTTTAAAAATTTAAATTTAAGTTAAATTTCAGTAGCTGGGCACATTTTTGTTGATTATTATTGTAACTCCCATTTGACAAATGATAAAATTTTATCTACACTAACTGTTTATTAAGATTAGGGATGTTGCTTTTTCTGATAGAATAACCAGGATAACTATCTTGAGTCTGACTTACAAACTGGACTATCTGTTGTACTATTTTCAACAAGTGTATTAAAGAGAAAAGTAAATCACTCTTTTTTTAATATCCCCTTTTCATTTTGTATCATTCCTCAACATTTCTACAACATTTATAACTGATTTGGAATATTTCGGACATATCAGCAGGTCCTATTCCATATTGTATTCTAGTTTGGAATCTATTATAAGAAATATGCTGGAGATATTCCAAGCATATTTCATGAAAATATTCTACACTAAAAATATCTTTCTTTCTTAATATATTATTGGAGGCCCACTAGCGGCCAAGCGGTAAAGACGCTGAACACTGGTAGTTCGGTCCGAGGTGCGAATCCCGCGAACGGGCAGGCTGCATGGGCATTTTCCCCATGTGTAACGTGTATACGAGGCAGTTTCCCTTAGAAAGTCCTCCACGAAGGCATCCCTCCCCTTAGGCAGATAGCCATCATGTGCTTTGCCATAATTGAATAACCTAACCTAACCTAACCTTAATATATTATTGGAAGATTATGGAATTTTCCTCGAATATTTGCATATTTCATCAGAATATGTCAGATCTCATTTTCTATTCCATTCCACAAATTTTCTTGCGAGATAGGAAAAGTGTGATAACCAGAAACATTATTTCAGAACATTTGAAAACCACGATGTCTGGGAACCCTCTGTGGGATTAGCAAGAAGCATTGTTATATGTGAAATGTAATAATATATGGATATATGTGAAATGTAACAAGAAACAAGCGTGTACAACTTGCGTGACCATGATTTGGAAATAAGAAATAATCGTTATGTTGAACTTGTTTGTTTTTAGGATGAAAACACATTTTCGCAGCAGCAGTTTAAGAAGTTCTTTTTTTTGCTTTACTCTTTTTTATGCTGTTTATTAATAGATATCATCATCTTTTTCATATAAACTTTATATTGGTGAAGTAAAAAATAAATTGGTATAGTGAAAAAGTATGCGTAATTGGTGTGATTAGTTCTCACAGGGGCATAAATAAAATTTTGTTTTTTGTAAATATGTTCCAAATATTTAATCACTGATTCACAGAAGTGTTTAGTAATTTTATTTTAAGATAAAATGTACTCATTATTTTTTCTGAAAGTATTGAAAACAACCGAGATATGATATCCCTCCAGGTAAATAAAAATCATCACTTGAAATATTATGCCTGGGTTTTTGGTACCAGTTGAAGGTTAAATACTGGATTATGCATTATTTCCTCCAGAGTTTCAGAAGGCTATAGTAAAAAAAAACTAAGATGAATTTCACTGCCTGGAAATGTTTTTGGAATAGTAAAAAACTAAGATGAATATAACAAAAAAGAATACTGCACTAAATACAGAAACAATTTAGGTTTTATTTAACAGGTGTTCTGCGACTCCTTGGTCACATGGCACATCATTGTGATAGTCCAGTTTCTGCCAGACTATTCAGCATGGCTTTATCAGCAGCACTGACAGTACATGAGATCCTTTTATGCTGTTCTGCTAAATCACATGGCAAAAAGACGTAAGGAAACAAGATCTTTTACGTAGCCCCACAAGAAAAAGTCACATGATATGAAATCTGATAAGTACGGGGGCCATGGCAAAAGAGATACATCATTGCCCAATCTAATGATGAGGTAATTGTGTCAGTTAATTTATTTCTCATGCACATCCCGCAGAAAATGGGGTGGAGCTCCATCTTGTTTAAAAATGAAGTCATTATTCTCATGTTAATATAGGTGTAGTGTTAACCACAATTGAAACATATCCATATACACTACACCGATAACAGTCTGCTCCGTAAAAATGAAATTTCCCGTATACATGTGAGGAGGAGATAACACAAAACACAGTAGCTTTTGGAGAATCACAACAGTGTTGCTTAAAATCGTTTTCTGCAGCAGTAAATCATTGGCTGGGACATTGATGCAAAAGTTCATATGAGAAATCCAATCCCTTGAATTCAGTGCTTGCGCCATTGGCAATCAATATGGCTTCATATGCAGAGTTTTGCATACCACTTGCCATAATTTTGGTTCCCCAACTCATGGCTTGCATGAACAGTTGACTTTGTTGGGCTCCTAAAAAACTTTTCCTGCACATCACTTAATGGGTTTCTGCACATGGACTCTACCAACTACTACTTTGCTTATCACACAAGCATCCAGTTTCTTTGAACTTTTTGTACCAGATATGAATTGTATTGTCAGTGGGTTCCTGTGTTCGATATTTCGTATGAAATGCCCTCTGGACCTAGACTGCTGATTCCACTTTAGCAAATTCTTACATGCAAAAAGCATTTTGTTCACCCTTGAACATCATTTTGATTCACTTACTGTTCTCAATGGAATGTGTGCTGCCATTTACTGCAAACAGCTATTATAAAAAACTTGAATTATTTCTGTATTTAGTGCAAGGCTGTTTTCACTATATTCATCTTAGTTTTTTATTAGAATTTTGAAATTCTAGAGGGAATTATGAATAACATGGTACATCAGATAAGGGATTTTGTATCAAATAACAAAACTGCAATGAAAATCTGTACCAGATTTTTAAAAGTGAGGATTATTTGTCACTTTAGCTTTATTATTATGTACACTTTGCAAAAGAAAGGGGGGAGACAGTTCTATATCTCCCGTTCTACTGGGTCGATTGACGAAACTCAACTTGCGTTTTTCATGTCTTGAAAGCGCGACTTATTTTATTCCATTCCTCTCAAATAGCTCTCCACAGTCTAAGGAGGTTCTAGGTCGATGTTTGGACAACCCGATTTTTAAAAATCCAAAAGCACAATAATACATTGATGATTGATCAGGAGATTTAGTAGAGATAGGAGTGAAGGGTATGGCCTTGATACCTGTTTCTTGTTCCATTTTTTCGCAGGCATTTAAAAGTAGTTTTTAACATGTTGCTGCATGTTTTTTCTAGATGAAGTTTTACTGATTGATTGCGCTGTGTATAAAGAGAAGGTATTTCATATTTGAAAATTGGATGTAAAATGTGTTTTTGATAATATATGGAGTTGATCTTAACATTTTTCTCCACTGTTTTCTTTTTTAATTTGCTGTTGTAGGAAAAATGAGCAACAATCATAATTCCCATAGAAAAACTTTCTTCAGATTTCTTAAACCATGATTTAATATTTTCCCTCCCTCTTTCATGGTAATAAATGGATCTCTTTTTACTGAAGTTATTTAAGTACAACCAAGATTTGTGTATTGTGACAACAATTTTCCATTTTTGAATGGATAAATGTTTCTCATAAAGAATTTTGCAGCATGTTTAGCATTCGGTGATATATTATGGAGAAAGACGATGCACATTATTTTTTTTCTCCTTTTTAAGATTCAAATCAGCATTAATCACTTTGTTAACAGTTGACATTGAGCATTTTAATGATTTTGCAACTGTCCTTTGACTTGACAGATTTTCTTTTAACATTAAAGATCTTACTTTTGCAACATTTGAAACATTTTGTTTTTCCCTTGGGTACATATTTGGAATAAGTTTTCCGCTTGAAGCTAAATTTTGACGTTTTTTCTCTTTGTTGTTGACAGCATTACCTATTGTAGTTTTAGATATAAAAAAACCATGACTTTCATAACATTTTTAATAACTAGATATGAATACTATTCTTTGGAAAGAACAAAAACATAGTCTTTCATCCATTGCTTCTTTGAAAGCGACATTTTGCATGAAAACAAAACTGTCAAGTAACATCGATAATTTGTACTTTCGAAAGTATAGTGGCAGTTAAAAAAATGTCCAGGCAGAAGTCTTTTTTTTATGGCAAAGCAGAATCATCTGAAAAATGGTCAAACAGCCTCTACACATTTTTTTTGGGGGGGGTGAGGATTCTTAAAATTATTCATAGGATACTGTTAAGGCCCCCTCGCCGTCAAAAAAGTTCTTAAAAGTATTCACTCTTATAAAAAAAGATGTACTCTCCAGGTGTTGATTACTTAACCGTTTGAAATGATTTTTTTCAGTTTATAGTTATATAATAGGCTAGGAATAGATTCATGGCATATAAATTCATAATAATGCATTCTTACTAAAATAACTTATGAGTGTAGCTGAAAGTCAAAGTCCTTTTCATGTCCGTTACTGAATAGTGTGACTTTCCTTATTTCTGTGAAAAACTGTTTGCTCACTCTTTTAAGTCTGTTGATGCAGTGATTCAAAATTTGCTGGAAATCCTGAAGGGATTTTACGAAAATGATTTTGAAACATCTTTGAGGATTAGAAAAAACTCTGCATAAGTACTTTGCGCCCAGAGGCGGTTAGTTTGAAGATGATGCAATGAACACTGAGCAATAAACTAAAAAAGATGTGTTTTATGAAGTCACTCCTGTTGCTTTTTTTATCACATAACAAAATTAGATTTACTTTAAATTTTTACATAGTTTTGAGTTCTGATTTGTGTTATATCATTCAGTTTATATATACTCCTAATCATACAATATTCTAGATGTAATGATAGTTTGAAATAATGTTTTTTAATAGATTTTCAAGGAAGCTGTGAAGAGCTGAGCTCAAGCAGTTCCCATTCAGGATCTGTAGGCCATGTCTTTGATGTTGGGACATCACCTCAAAGTTGTACAGAGCATACTTTGGTATTTCCTGCTAGTAGGGGCTCTCCAGACTCTTCTTAACATTTCATATTTCCAAATGTAAGTGATTTTTTTTTCATAATTGTTCAATTTAATTATACATTTTTTATTTGATCTGTAATGAATAAGGAATTATGACAAATTTTGCTGCCTTCCAGTTCAACAGAAGCAGAAGTTTTCTTTTTAGTTTCATAGTGATAAGAGATGTATATTTATTTAAAAAAAATAGTATCAGCATAGAATATTAACTTAACCACCATACTTTGGCACACACATACCTGATTCAAGTATTTCAAAAAATCAGTTGTGAAATTTAGCAGAAAAAAGTACATTAAAAATGAAATTACTTCAATTAAATTGGAAATACTGATATATAAATTGATATTTGCATTTTCTGACAAATAACTTGTGAGTAATAAGCCCTCGATTTCCATTATGAGTAAATTTTTGACTAACTGTTGTGATCATTTACAATCATAGCAATCTTCTGTTAACCATATATATATATATATATATTTAATAGATCTGCTTTTTACCTCTCTTCTTCCCAATCTCAATTTCATGAATGTCCTTTAGGTATAAAAGTATATTGTGGAAGCATATTGCTGATAGGTACAAATAAATGTGGAGTTTTATTCTTAACTTTGTTTATTTATGTTCAAGTTGGTGGATCACATTCATAATTGCTATGCAATTAAGTTATCATTTGTACTTATATGGTATGTAGTTGTAACAGAAAAAATTACTGGCATGTTTTGCAGATGGCAGCATAGAAATAAAGAGATATTAGAAATTGTAAACTATTAAAAGCTATTTTTCCTCCAAAAAATTAGAATCTAAGTGAGAAACTTTTAAAAATACATTAATGTAATGCAAAATATGTTAACGCAAAACAAATGTACACTCCCCTTCAAGAAAAATAGCTAAAGGGAGAGTGAATAACTACAAAAATTGGAAGTGAGAGTTAAATTATACATTGAACATAAAAAAGAATGAAGAGGAATAAAATACTCATATAAAAAAATTAAATATAATTCTAAGAATTTGTGCATCCATACGCTCCTTGAGTGTAATATATAATTGAATGTCATTTTTGTTTCCAAAAAAAATTTGAAAATTTGGTTTTTGGTTTTCTGACTGCACATATTATTAATTGCAGATTCAATTCTTTTCCATGAACAGAAACTAAAACTTTTCATGTAATTACAAAATGTTAAAAAGTTAAATAAATAACAAATAAAACGAAGATTAAAGCTGGTATTAATTATTATTTTTTAATAGAGAGAATAAAATTTTATTTGTGGTCTTTCAGTTTTATTTTGCATTACCATATTTTTTTTCCCATTGTTTCTTTTCTATCACACATCTCTAACCATTTTCATTTTTTGTTATTTCTTGAAAAATGTCAATGTGATTTATATTTATTTCTTTTTAACAGAGCTGAAAAATTCATTGTCTGCCACCATTGCTTCATCAGGAATAGCTTATTCATTGTTAAACAACGAGGTATCGCACCCTGCATTCTGGGACTTCCATTAAAAATTTTATATTACAAAGTATGAAGTCCTTGATTACAATTTCTTGCTCAAAAACACTTTTTTAAAAATATTTCCATTGTAAATTGACCTTCTGTAATAGTTTTTGCTCTTGCTTGTAAAGTGATGAAGGAACTATGAGGAAATCTATTTTTAATTTATATTCTTCTAACATATTTTTACTTCCCAATATTTGTAAATACTGTGTATGTGTGATTGTGATCTTTGTCAGTGTAGGATATGCTGACTGTATGAAACTGGTATTTTAACTTGCATTAAAGTCATTACATTTGTTAAAAGAGTATTTGAAATTTTAATGTATAATTATAATTTTTCTTATTATTTTTAATTGCTTTAAAAGAATGTCTATTCTGTGTTATAGAATAATTTTATTTGTTTTGGGAAGGGCTTATTTATCACCTATATTATACCATAGATTTAGTTTCTGAAACAATATAAGGATCTGATTTTTCTTATCTATAGAAATAATAACTTTGCAAATCTGTAATTACATTAAAATTTTATGTATTACTTTCAAGGAGGGATATGCGATGTAAATGTTAATAATACCAGTAATTGTTCAAATATTTAATTAGGATATTTTTAGTATCAATATTATCTATATATATGTATATATCAATAAATTTTATCTATAATTACATTTACATTTTTTTAATATGTTGGATTTTAATTTTGAAATGAGTTTCAGAAATCTATAATAGATTGACATATAACTTTATTAGTGTAAACTGAGTCTCTTGACAGTATTAAGAAATGATGATTAATGTCATACTGCAGTATGTTCACACATTGCATATTTTTCTACATAAAAGAATATCTAAGTACTAATGTGATAAATATGAGCACAAGCACCTAACTAAATTGACTGTAATAAAATTTTACAAAAAAAAATCACTTTTATATTTTCACAGCAGTGTTTTTATCCTAATCCCAAACTGTAAACATTTAGTAGTTGGCTGTGATATGAAATATAATGTATAGCTATAAAAGTTCCATAAATATTCTTCCATATGATGACCTGGTAATATTTCATTTGAAATGAAACTTAGATTTTTAAATAAAGAAATTAAATTAAATATGTTGTTTTACCTTTTTATTATTTTTTTAAGTGATAAAATTTGTAAAGACCTGTTATGATTATTGAATGTTGTTTGAGGAATATCTAATCAGTGTGAAGTGTATCATTGAGTTAAATGTGTTCTGTAGAGTATTATCTGTAAATTAATACTCTACAAAACTAGTTTTATTATCACATTAAAAAACTTGAGAAAATGAATGTGAGGATTAAAATTTATAACATTTTTGTAGTAGCATATTCATGTCAAATTAGTACACAGGTTTATATATTAAAAACTAATAAAAACATTTACAAAAAAATATTGTTCTTAGTGTGCTGCTATTTATGTTATGGATTAGATTAAAAACAGCACTTCAATAGATTTGCCTTGGTTTGTTTTTGCAATTTTTGTATAAGAAATTTTTTTTGGTTATTCAATTTAAGAAGACTATCATGTTGTGTATATCTTAAATTATGCTCATGTGTATAAGCAGCACCCTTAATTTTCATCCTTAATTTAAAAAAAATTTTTTTTCTAAAATATAAGCCGGAGATAGCTTGTCTACAATCTACATTTTTTTTCCTTTTCTTCTGGGAGTTTAAAACTAGTAATGTATAAACAGTACACCACACACTGATGCAAAATTTTTAATACTGATCAAAACCAACTTTTTTCTGTGTTTAGCACCTTTCATTCACTATTATTTAATACTAGAAGTAGTTGCTTGACTACCAGTATCACTTTCGCTGGTACCTGTATCCTAAAGCATTATTATCAACCCCAGCAACCACAACTAAAGTTGTACAATCTTATATAACATTCATGCAATAGCAGTGGATTTTATACTCAGTCATTAAACACATAGCCATTTTGCACACACTGCTGTGTTGCCATGTTAATATGTACCACTTATTTCTAATCATTTGTTTCTGTAAGCCGCACCCCTGTTTTCATCTGCTATTTTTTTTTTTTAATGAAAAAAGTGCGGCTTTTATACATGAGAGAATTAGTAGTTATTGTAGATGAGCATTTTAATTTCACAAAATAATTTAATAAATAGCTTGAATTTTGATTTTTAGATTGTGATAATAGTTTTATAATGTGCGTGTTGATATTTTCTAAACTAGTGAGAAATGTCATTGAAAACGGACTGGCTGGAGTGGCAGGAATTTAATTTGACAAATTAATAATTTATAACTGAGATGCAATTCTTTGGTGCATGGAATTACTTTATCTCTGAGATTATTCTGATTATTTTAGTTTTACTTCTTTATTAATAATTTACACAATTACTATTAGTAAATTACATTTAGATGTTAATAGTAATGTTTTATGTGTCGATTATTATTAATAATATACAAGTATTTGATTTCAAAAGAATTTCCTCTTCTTTAGAGATCAGTGCCAAATAAAGATTCATTTTGTCAGCTATTAATTTAATTAGAAGGCAACTTTTTCCTCTGTTAATTCAGTTAGGGGGTCAAATAGCATTTTTACAAATTGTAAATTTTCTGGATAATCTGCGACTTCATAATGTTTTTTTAAGTATAAATTTCTATTTTGTTATCTTAATTATAATTGCAGTGACTTAGAATGAATTAAGAGTTATAGTAATTTGTGAAAAATTCAAAAACGAAGAAAATGTTTTGCATGTATATGTTTTGTTTGAAAGATGAAAAATAGTAGCCATTCTAGGGATAGGCAGATTCCTATATATGTAGTCCCAAAGCCAAATGAATGGCAGCATGTGATAACATCATAATATTTCACAAGTTGGTATCAAAGCAGTTTTTGCATTATTAATGTGCAGGATAGATTTGACTTGTACACATTCTTCATGTGCTTCATAGATTAGGTTTTTCCTCTTGCTTAAAATAATTTGTGGTATGTTAGTTGCAACAGTATATTTTTATTACCATAATTATTATGGTAAAGTAGACAAGAGCCAAACTACTTCAAAGATAAAAAATGTTTTAAACTGCCTTGTAAACAAGTGCAATTATATCTTCTATGGAAATTTTAAGATATGGTATTCTGTTTTCAAAGTTTTAATATATGCTGAAATCTGCTTGAAAATTCTGTTAAGTTTAATAAGCACAAAAGTGAAATATTTATTTCAGTTTTAGATTTCTGTGTTAACTGATAAATATTTTGATGTTATCAAACAGTCAACAGTTATTTTTTGTATTAGAAAAAGAAAATTTACCAGTTTAAAGAATATTCTAACAGATATTCATATAAATTAGTTTATAATGTGTATAAATATAGGAACCACATTCTTGCCTGCAACAGATATATCATTTGATATATGAAATACAGTTGCAGATTTATTTGATTCTATTGACAGCAGTAAATTTCATGTGAGATTTTTCACATTATTTATTGTCTTTATACAGTCAGGAATATGGCATGTATACAGTAGAGCTTTGAAACTTTTTTGAATTACTAAAAACTCTTAAATACATTTGATTCTCTGGAATATCATTCAAAGTAATGATTCCATGGAGTATCATTAAGAGTGATTTGGATTTTATAATTATCTACTGTATTTTAATATTTTGGGAATATACCTTTCCACTTCACTGCTTACCTGCTTCACGTGATTATTATATAAATTTTGCGAAATCTTCTTGTGCTCTTTACTTCTAATGGTTTATTGCTATTTAATGGTATTTATCTACAAATAGAAATTTCTCTTGATCTTGCTGATTGCTGCATTTCAAACTTCAACATATTTCATATTTCCAAATTTTCTTGTTTATCTCTTTTTGTATGTGTGATAGGGGCATGTTTGATGTTATTTCATTTTCAATTTGACAAAAATACACTGGCTCGTACTTAAAGATTAGCAGCTGATTGGTTTTCTATGAAATGAATTGGAAAACAGTTTCAGATTTATGAATTTGGCATGATTAGATTAACAGAATTTTCCCTTTCATTGCTTAAATCTCTCTTGACAAGGCTCAAATTTTAAACATTTTTGATTTATTAATGTGGGTGAAATTTTACTTTGTTGCCTATGTAATTACATCTTACAATCATTTTTTCTAAAAGCTATTATTGCTTTATGTAATATGTTAAAATATCTTGTTACCATGTGCTGTAAATTTAAGAAGCAAGAAAAAGAACATCTAGTTTTATTAATGGTCTATGCATCTGTATAAGCAGTTGAATGCAGTGTTTTGATTCTGATTTTTCTTTGGCTATTTTTTGACAATTCATAAAATGTCATTTGTGTGAGGTGAAAGTAAGCTAAATTTTTAACACGTCAGTACTGTACTGTCACAATTAATATTCAGTACCATTTTCAAAGTAACTAATTTTATTTATTACAGTTTTTAACAATAAACAAAAACTGTAATAAATAGAATAACTAATTTTATTTATTACAGTTTTTATCATACCTGACAATTGCTACAATAAATCTTTAATCTTCTAAATTTCCTATTGAATAAGATTAAAAAACAGTCTTCAATTTTTTTCTCTCTTCAGGAATAAAATGCTTTTAACAATTTTGAATTTAAATGTTACTTACATAAAATGAGTGCATTTATTTATATATATAAATCGTATAGCATATCTTTGATAGATAAGTGATCAAACTACATTTGATAAATTATTTGGGAATTATTTCATTCTATTATAGTATGTTAATATCCAAAAGAATTGCTAATGATTATTATGTAATGTTGGTTAATTTTTATTTTGTTGCACCCAGTATGTTAGATTTTCAGATATTGCATGATTTTTTATTTATTTGTTTTTTTAAAGATTTCCTCGAAAAGTGTATAAAATAAGCAGAAAATTACTTTTGTACCTTACTGTTATCTTTATTTACTGTATTCTATATCTGTATACACGTGGTGCATAGTTAAACTTAAATTGTCATTGTTTTTTGTTATGGCATTTCATTTTTGTTTGCTGTGATTTTTGGCTTAAAGTAAAATAGTATGATACAGATTTTGATTAAAGTGAGTTTAACAACATGGTAAATAAAGGCTATTTAAATGTTTTTGATCTTAACTGTATATTAAACTTATCCAATTATTGTTTAAAGAAGTAAAGTTTCTTTTAAGTTTTGAATTAATGCGTCGCTTATGATTGATTAACTATACTATAGAAATATTTGCCAAATCAGTATATTGAGGAAATCAATATATTAAAGGGTGAAAATTGTTTTTCCCTTATAGTAGTTTATGTGATACAGAGGGTTAATTCATGTTTGTTACAAGATCTTGGATTTCTGCTATAACATGTAATTTACATAGTCAGTTAGTTAGACATAGTAACAATAACAATATGTATTAATACGTGTTTGTGATAAATATTAAAAAATATTTCTGTTTTATATCTTTGTTTAAAAGATTTGTTTCATAATATAACCAAAGCGTTTCTGTTCTGTGGAATAGCTGTTAAAATTCATTTTTTCAAAACAAGTATAATGTGCATACTCAGATATTTTTGACTTGTTAAAGTGCTTGAAGTAAAAATATTTATTTAAAAACTATGACTATTGAATTTGGTCTTATACATAGCGCTGTATATTTTTAATTTTATGTTTTAAAATCTTTAATTTTTGTATAACATGTGAAACTCTGCAATAGACTAATGAATATGTACTGTACCTTATGCTCATGCCTTTTTTGATATACACTGTGATAGAAGTTCACAACAAATAAGTACAAATGATATTTATAAAGTTCCATTTTGTATAAAGCATTATTTCAGCAACTTAAATTTTTTTAGTGTTTGTTTTATAATGTCTAATTAGTAAGTTTATTTTTTCATTTTTATTAGAAAGAAATTTCTGTTAGTAAGAAATAGTAGGTAGAGGTATGTTTTTTCTGCTGTTTAGACATGTATCAATTTATTATATATTAATTTTGCTAAATTCAAAATTTGCATAATAAAATCTTTAGCTGTGTAAACTGATCACTGGTTTATTCTTTGTATTTATCTGATAGGGAATGTTCATAATTAACATTTTATTTTACATTTATTTACTTAACATTTTCAGTTAAAAATCTGTCTCTGCATCATAATTCAAATATTTTTTGTATGTCTTTTCTTCAAATTATTGTATATACAGTTTTGAGGGTAATTTTTTTTCAGTTTTTTTTTATTCTGTTCAGATTATGTTCTTCTAAGAGAAATTTTATTAGATAAAAAGGTTACATATTCTTATTTAAAGTCTCCCATCCCCAGTGGGAAGGCGAATTATTTTAGGTATGTACTTTATTCAATTTACAGTGCAAAAGAAATAGTTTTTTTTTTATTGGATTATTGTGAAACAAAATTATTTGTTATGCTAACTTTTGTAATTCACCCTCACAATTAATAAAAAAGTATTTTTAATCTCATTTTCATATACTAAATATTCATTTAAACAACTTACTTTTTTCTCTTATAGTTGAAATTTACTGACAATGGTTAGGTCAATTTATGCAACTAATCAGTGAGAAATCTCATGTATTGTTGGAAATTTGAAATTTAATTAGGTTTTACAGAATTATATGCAACTGATGCATGTTTTTCTTTTTGTGTGCTCATTTTACTTGTGACATTTAGTCTCATAGTAATTTGCCACAAAGAATTATCTGCATATTTTTTCAAATGTGGAAAATGGCTAAATTTTGATAGATTTGTCTATAGGTAAATTCTCTATTTATTTCAATTTGGGCACATAAAATATAATTTTAAAGTTGTGCACTTAGAGAAAATTATTCTTTTCATGTAGTTCATATTGTAGAATTTAAAAAAGCTCCTTATTGAGTAATACAGCCAACTATCATTCTCAAAATAAATTTGTCTTTTCCAAAATGTAAATGTGTGTCAACTCTCCCCCTATCTCCCCACATAGTACATTGATTGCTCAGTTGACATTTAAATCATTGCATATACTTAGTATAGAAAAGAATATCCCTATGCATTTTTCATGATGTATGCCAACTGTGAATCTAAGAAAATTTTAACCATGCATGTACTAAGGGTCCAATTGTAGAACACCAGACTGTAGATTTTAATGAACATTGAAAAATATAGACGGGGCCATAATGAAGTGTTGCAGTTGAAAGTGCACTATTAGATACTAATAATAAAAAATGCTAATATCAAAAAGCTTAGCTGGAGATTTATTTATCACGGTATAAAAAATGTGGTTCCTCATGGCATCTTAAGGAGTTTTTTTAAAATGCATGTAAAATATCCTAAATCAATAAATAAAGATATTTTGTTTCCAGCTGTTAAAACGTTTTGTTGAAATTTCGAAACATTTTCTATACTGAATGAAATGATTTTGTTATGAATCAAATTTTGGAAGAAAATAATTTTATTGTAAATTTTTTAAAAAAGTGCTATATTTATTATTTTAATTCTAAATTTATAGCACTTTTCCCCTAAAATGCATAATAAAAATTCACTATGGGCCTGGACTGACTGATGTATCCTGTATAACACATCCTCACAAAGCCTGAACATCGAACATTAAGTATCACTTTTCCTTTTGCTGTTGTGAAACTATGTAGATCAATTCTATGATCATCATCAATAATGAAGATAGTCTTTATGATCTTTCGCAGCTCTTGAAAAATGATGCTACTATTGATTAATTTGGGAACACCTATTTTTGAATCATGTTCAAAAATACATTGCTGACATATTTCTCCCAAACAGTCTGATTTGCAAAAAGTTTGTTGTGTATATAATGAAATAAGAAAAGATCTGTTTTTCCTTGGAAGGGTATCTAGTTTTCCATGAAAACACAAATGTACTCTGTATCAGCTTTGTCATTGTGTGAACTATTTATTTCTCTTAGGGCTAAAGATCGAAGACTATCTTTGCTGTATTATTATGTAATAGTTCTTATGTGTGTAGTATTTATTTCTAAAGATTTTAGTATTCAGACTTTTCTATTTTTAGAAAATGTGTAGTTATAAATATTTTATTTACTTTTATAAATTACTGAAAGTAGTGAAGCTCGTTTTGTAATGAAACTGTGATTGGAAAATTGTCTTCTCGTAAAATGACATTTAATTTAAAATTCCATGTGAAATGCTCTGTTGAAGTCTTGTCCATGAAAATTTATATTTCACCTGTTCATATAATTCTATTTCAGATTTTGAAACTTATTATCATGAAATTTAGTCTTTTTAAATAATTAAAACATATGTGTATTAGGAAAATGTAATGTAACTGTAGGAAATATGTGAGTTTATTTGTTATTAGTTGCAGTTAACTAGAAAGTTACATGACTAAGTTAAATGAATTTATGATTCAGTTTGCAATTTGTGAGACTATGTTATTTTAACTTATTTTAATTATTTTTATTGATAGCAACATTATCCCAATAGTGACGATGTTCAGTGGATTTCACTGTTTGAATTTTTTCCTTTATTATTTATTGGAGTATGTTTTCTTTGTATCAGATTTGTCTTCCACCATAAAGTTTTATTATGTTGTGTATACTACTGAAATTTGTATGAAAGTTTAATAGTCCTCTCAATAATTAATTTTCACTTATATATTCACTATGGTCTGCACTTTAATGTACTTAATACTCAAATGTATATTTTGTACATATTGTGCTATTTATCTACAATGATGCAAACTGATTTTGTGAAAAAATTTTAAAAAGGTTTTCTCCCTCCCCCCTTTTTTTTGTTCGTTTGTTTGCCAAAGTATGTGTCCATTCATTTTGTTTTTAGAAAATTTGAATAAATAATCTATTATAATATAAACTGGACTAAATCTGAATTTATATATGAAACATATATTAACATATATTCATTCTTTAAACATATATTGTGTAATAACTCTTTTAAGCACGTGATAATATTTTGCTTTCATACAATAATACTGAGCTATAATTAATTATTTGCTATATTTTAATCACTGTCATGACATGATGATTAATCTCTGCTTATGGTGAATTCTTGTGAAATATGAGCAACTGATTAGCGATAACGATTCATATTATAATTTGTGATCTGTTCACAAAGAATAATACCCACTATTTCAGGGTTGACATATTTGGGCTTAAAACTTAAATCATTTTTCAAATTGAAATTGAAAAGAAATTGCTTAAATTTTTATGTTGTCTTTTTTACAGGACCATGATCCTCTGTTCTAATCATGAGATGTCTTCAATAAATCTTTCATTACTTTTACGACTTGTCTCTCTATCCTATACACACATACAATAAGTATTAAGAAATCACGTACATAATGCATCTACAAAATTTTAGGTTGGAATTTTTGCCCATCCAGCAGAGTTGCCAAAATTGAATTTTGTGCGATTTCGTGCATTATGCAAATGCCTGCATGCAGCCATTATTGTGAATTGAAAGTGCTACTAAGAAACAATAAAGTTTTGCATCAAAAAAGCTACTTCAAAGACTTTTTAGATGATATGCGAGGGATATAAATTTTACGTAATAACACGATTTTCATTCACCTTTTGATTTTGTAGTGGGCAAGAAAGTGTTGGTGATGAAACTAGGAATATTCACCTTTAAATCTGAAATTGCTTATGAAAAAGTATGCAGGAGCTGCTGCTAATAAATTACAGTTTGTAACTTTGGTTATTGGATTCGTTCTCAAAGTAAGCAACAAACGCTAAAAAAAAAGCTACGAATGTAAAAATGAGAATTAAAACCTACAGTTTGTATAATATTAGGTAAAGGTTGCATCACCAAATGCAAATAGGCAACCAAAATTAGCTAATAAAATGCAATCACACCTTAAAATGGAACATGATGGACAGGGTTGCCACGCTGCCTGGAAAACTACAAAAGGTTAGGGAATTCAAATATTTTAGTCTAAATCTGGAAAAGTCAGAGAATTTCATACAGCGATCCCTCAAAAAAGCGAGTTTTGCGCCAACGTTGGAAGCGATCATTTTCTTGGCTCACGTTAGCGTCACTCGGGCAGCTGACATAGAGCCAATTCTTGCAGCTCCTAACAGATTGTCTTTCAGAAAGGCAAAGCAAGTTTTCAGCAACTTTGGCTTCCAGTAACTTCGAGAATCGAAATACTCGCATGCGTATGTGCAGTGCATGTTGAACTAAAGAAAATACGTATTCTTGTATCAAACAAAATCGGTTTAATCCTAGTATAGCGGTACCATGGAAGTTAGAATAGCCTCCGTGTACGGTACACACGGGATATAGCGAAATTATGATGAGCAGTAAACGGGCCATTTTGGTGTTGGCGGCAATTTTCAAAATCGTGCCAAGGCCGTAGCGTATACTAGGATTTTACTGCAAAATCTTTTAAATACGTATTTTTCTTTTTAATAAGTGCCTTATTTGTCATTTTGCAGTAATAGTAATCAGTTATCTAGACTAGCCATTTAATATAACTATATTCGCCAACATATCGTTGATTATTGTAATTAAGTTTTTAATTATTTTAATGTTATTCGTATCATTTAATGTTGCTTCTTACCCTTAAATTTATTTATTATTAGTAAATAATACTTTCAAATTTCAGGAAATTTTCTCTGGCATAATCCTGAAACTAATTCTAGCAGTATGATGATATAACATCACGACATTCAATGCATATATTTTTTGCTTATGTATTTAGCTAAATAAGTATAACATACCTGAATTTATTTAAAAATATCATTAAATAGATTTCTTTCTTTCGTTTAGCAGCAAAATGTCAGAAAAAAAAAGGGACGTATTTTATCCACATTGGGCAGATTCTAATCTCAATTCTTCAGTTGAGAAAACAACTCCTATTACCTCTTAGCACAGCCAAAGTGCATTAGGCGGATAGACTGGAATTTTCTTAAAACGCACCTGGAAAACTCAAGGAATTTCATTCTCCTCTTTGAGTGGCAGCCCACCAGCGGCCGAGCAGTAAAGACGCTGAACACTGGTAGTTCGGTCCGAGGTTCGAATCCCGCGAACGGGTTGGCTGCATGGGCGTTTTCGTGGTTTTCCCCATGTGTAACGTGTATACGAGCCAGTTTCCCTTAGAAAGTCCTCCACGAAGGCATCCCCCCTTTAGGCAGATAGCCCTCGTGTGCTTTGCCATAACTGAATAAACCCTTAACCCTTTGAGTGGCAACCCTGGATGGACCTATACATCAGTTCGCAATCAGCAAAGAACCTCTATGTAAAGAAGGAAAGGCTCCATAGACGTAATGTAAACCACTTCGTCTGCAACGCTGCTACAAAGAAAAGGGAACATTCGCCAAGGGATTTGGCGACGGAATCTGCTGGCGAGAATTTTCCCTCTGTGATATGCCGGTTCTTTGGTACCTAGCCAAAGAACCTCTATGTAAAGAAGGAAAGGCTCCATAGTCGTAATGTAAACCACTTTGTCT
>KK120374.1:749117-779550 GCA_000611955.2 Stegodyphus mimosarum | reverse complement strand
ACATGCCTGTTTGCCTATGTCACACGTCAGGCGTCCCCGTCCTCCGTCACCTGTCACCTGTCTAATCAACCGTCCACTTCTTGTTATTGTATTATTGGGCAAAATATTTTGTTGATTGCCACTCTTCACTAAATTCACTCTTCACATCAGTCTCCACTGCACTAAATTGCACCACCCTTCTTTCATTCATAGGCAAATATTTTGAAATAATGTGAGCAACATTTAACATTTCAGGATCATCTCTAATAGTTTCATTCACAGGATATGCACGTGACAAAGTGTCAGCTAAAAACATTTGATTTCCTGGAACATTCAACCACTGGTCATCACGGCAGATTCAAAAAAGATCCATGGTTCAGTCTTGCCAAAAGAAAGATTCTATATCTTTCAGTTTAAGAGCTTCCATCACTGACAACCTAGTTCTAAAGTATGATTTATCTCAAAATCATACTTTAGTAATTTTAAGATCATCCTTTGCATTCTAGATGAGATTTTATGCAATGGTTTCTTAACAATTGCCATTAAAGGCTTATGATCACTTTGTACTGTGGCTTTTCGTCCATAAGCAAAATTGTGATACTTTTCAAAAGAAAATACTATGGTCAATAGCTCTTCTTCGATCTGTGCATAGTTTTTTTCACTGTTAGTCAGGCTGCGAGACACAAATGACAGGCTTACCCTTTTGAATTAGGCACGATCCTAGGCCATCCTTCGAACTATCACACTGTATAATTATATCATCATTACCACAGAAAACTTTTAAAATTGGAGCTTTAGTTAGCAGTTGTTTGTTGTTAAATGACTCTTCCTGAGTCCCTCCTCAATTAAATTCTACCCTTTCTTGAATAATTTCTCTTAAAGGAGCAGTAACTTTAGATACATTAGGTATGAATTCATAACAACCTCCTTACTTCAGTTTCTGATTTTGGTGTTGGCATATCAGTAATTGCTCTAATATGACTAAGATCGGCTTTTACACCTGACTCAGAAATAATTTGGCCTACATATTTGACATCCGGTACCCTATATTGTAATTTATCAGGATTAAATTTTATATTTAGACACCTAGCTCTTTCAAGAACTTTAGAGATAATTATATCATGAGTAACCTCATAAGATCCTGCAATTATGATATCATCAAAATAAACTTCTACACCCTCAATATCACCAAATAATTTTGGTTTCTTTTCTGAATATTTCTGGGGCGGAGGATATTCCAAATGGCATTTTATTAAATTTGTATCTCCCATAAGGGGTATTAAATGTACATGGTTCAGACCTAGTTTCATCTAGCAGTACATGCCAAAATCCGTCTTTCAAATCTACAACTGAAAGTACTTTTTTCTCTTCTAACCTACTAATTATATCATCTGGAGAAAGAATTTGATAGTGTTCCCTTTTAATTACTTTATTTAGATCTCTAGGATCCAAGTAAAATCAAAGACTCCCATTAGGTTTTTCAACTATAAGCAAACTTTGAACCCAATCAGTTGGTTTATTTACTTTCGATACTATCCCTTCTCTTTCAGATTTATCTAAAGTATCTTTTAATTTAAGCTGTAAAGCCTGAGGAACACGTCTTGGGGGGGGGAGGTATTACTGGTATTCATCCCCTTTAAGAGTTATATGATAGGGTTCATTAGGAAATTGCCCCGTACCTGTAAATACATCTTCATACTGAGCAATTAACTCACTTTTACTAATGATATTACACTTTAAGGAATCAAAATCTTTCAATTAGCTTTAATTCAGAACAAGCTGTTAACCCTAATATTGGCTTAGATCTTACATCAACAACAAAAAACAGTAAAGGTACATCCTTAAGCCTTTCAGTTTAAAAATTAATTATAAGAGTACCTTCTGGTTTTAACTTAAAATTACCATATGCAGTTAAGAACAAATCAGTTTCATTAAGTTTAGGATTAAGTTTAACATTATTTAAAACATATAAAGGTAGAATATTTACTTCTGCACCAGTATCTAACTTAAAATCAACATTGAAAAACTTATTATTTACATACATTGTAATATTTTTCACCCATGTTTCACTTACCTTGTGAACATCCTTATTTACTTCATCAATAGAATTTGTTAGTTCATTGAATGATTTCTCACATATTTTAAATTCACTTTGCACGTTTACTGGTGGATTATTCATTACAGAGTCAACGAATGCACTACGTTCATTATATACCATAAGTTCATTATTTGGTATTCCGCTTTCATAAATGTTCTTGGGACACCTTGCGGCAAAGTGGTTCTTTACTTTGCATTTCCCACACGTCTTTTTAAAAGCTGGACAGTCCCGATATTTTTTGTTTCTTCCGCACTTCTTGCAGTTATATTGTAGTGTTAATTGCTTCTGCTGAGACGACAACTTCGGTGGCACTGACTGTTTTGATTGATGCTGCAGTTTTCTATATTTCTTCACGCTGTCCACAGTCGCTGGATCAACTTTCATGTTCCGGAGTTGCTCTTTCCTTGTTTCAGCGGCATAGACTATTTGTATCGCTTTTTCTAATCCCAGATTACACTCTCGAAGCAAACTGTTGGTCAGACTCCTATCGCCAACGCCTAATACAATACGGTCGCGAATTTGTCCATTTTCTTGTTCAGCAAATTCACAAGTTGAAGTTAAAGTCTTTAACTGGGTGCCATAACATTCAACTGCTTGTCCTTCTTGCTGGATACACGAAAAAAAATTGTAACGTTCATGTACGACATTCTGCCGTGGCGAACAATAATCTTCAAAAGATTTCAAGACCTTTTCGTACTTCTCTTTATTCTCAGGTGGCTCAAATCGAAACGTGTTATAAACTTCTAGTCCTTCAGTACAGCTCTTGCTTCCATTTTTTCCGTTGTTCTTTAACATTTCCGACGAAGAATGCCAGCGGAGCAGATGATCTGAATTCCATTTTACTTCTGACACCATGTAACTTCTTGCTTAATTTGTTCTACTTAAGTACTTCAGTACTTTCATAGTAAACTCAACTAATGAGTATGGCTTAAATAAAATTAAACATTTATTCAAAAGGTTCACATGACACTAAGCCAACACAGCAACGAGTGCATCACAGCAATAGACAGACAGACCGCATGAACATGAACGCGGTTACAGTTATTTCAAATATACATCACTATGAACGCAGTTACAGTTATTTTAAAATATACATCACAGCTAGTTGTTGTTATGCAAACAGAATAATCCTCTTGAATGAACGTTTTGTCACTTTACCCGATTTGATGATCTTTTCCATGTTTTCAAATAATGTCCTGTGTTAGGAGGTCATATGTTATGGAAACACGTCGATCATTTCTTTCATTAAAACCGACTCTACTGAGTTACAATATATTATGTGGCAAGAAAAAATGCTTTTCATGAGATTAACAAAACATTTTCTTTATAAAAAATACAGGTTCGTTACTAATTACAGTTTAACATACCGCTATCTTACAAGCGAAGAACAGCACACTGTCCGCTAAGTATAGGCATCAATGGATGTGACTCGTTAATAGCTAACGCTAATATCTAGCTAAATTAGTATTAAAAGTCGAATAATATGTATTTGACTAAAACGTAGGGCAGTTACTTTTAGATTTTATTTTATATTTGTATTGTTGCATGCGTACGGGTTCGTAATGGACTAAACTCACGCAGAACAGATGACAGCTTGATAAAATGTATTTCCACTTTATAAATCCGGAACTTTCCACAAAAGTACTCGTACAGCTCTTCTCAGCGCGATACAGCACAATCAGTAGTTAGCACTTTAAACTACTAAGAAAGTTATGCATAACACAATGCAAAACGGATCTAAAGAGAGAAGCTGGTACAGAAATCTCTCAATACTGCGAAGTCAACTCTGAACTAAAAGCTGAGAACTGATGCCCTCTCCGACCTTTTAAAGTTTTCTCCTGCCCACCGAGAAATTTCCAGCGCCTTCCATTTCTTGAAATTACTGGAAGGCATATATGGTTAAAGTTTCATATAAGAACCGGATACGGTTATAGTTGTATATAAGCATCAATTACAGTTATACAATGACAGGAACAAATATCGCCAAAAAGAGCCAAGTTTGGCTATTTTTTGGGCCATTTCTCACAAAATTTGGCAACAGAAATTAGTCGACAAACTCATCGTCAGCTTGCGTTATCTTGTCAATTTAGCGAGTTAGCGTTATTTACCTCATTGTTAAATAAATGTGGCTGTATAATCTTATTTTTTCTGGAAAAACCTTCGCTATTTCTTGAGGCCGTTTATGTTATATTATACAAAATATTAACAGTATTAATCAATCACAAATAGTATTTCTGCTCATGTGATCTACACATATATTAAATAGCTAGATACGCTTGACATTTATTTCTGAATGTTTACTATTTTGGGATATTTGAAACCTCACTTTCTGGTAAATAATATACGTTAGTGTGATAAGCATATTTAATTTATTTTACAGTTTGTTGCATTGAATTAGAAATAATGAAAGATTTTAGAAATATAGATTCTGTTAAGTTGTGTGTTTTTTGGCATGGCTAATGTTTTCAAGTTCTGGGCGTTTGAAATTCCATAAATGCTTTTATATTATTTTTCATAAACATTATTTTGTGTCCTCATAGTTTGTATTATAATAAAACCACATAATATTTTATTTCCCTTTTCTGACTCTTTTCCTTTTATATAATTCTTATCTACATTACTCAGTCAATCTTCATATTTGCTCTTTGAGCGCCTGACGCTTTAACGAACTTATTTATGCCCATTGAAAGGGCAATACCTTTTTTCTGTTATTATAGAATTCCTCTTAAACGTTCTTCATTCATTGAAGAGCGTAAATAACGTTTTATTGCCTTTAGCTTTCAAAACCTACTTTTACTGAAGCTCGAGGTACTGGCATGCACTAATAAATTCTCAGCGCAATTCATCCATGTGGGAAATATCGAAGAAATTCTAAATTTCTAAATTAAAATAGCTTCTAATTTTTTTATAGATGTATTGAAATATTGTTCCACAAATGTTGGCAGTTTGCTACAATGTAGGAGAAAGAACTCACCTGATGCACTTAAGGGGTGTTGGAAGCAAAAAATCTTCAAAAAATGGTGATTTGGAGTTTTTGCATTTTCAAATTCTCTACAGTTTTAGCTTTCTAAAAATACCATAATTTTATCTCTATGACAATTAGAACTGTAAAAAATTTAGTTTTAATTTATCATCGATTGCTATGATAAATGAGGATTTTTACTATGCGTTTTTTTCCAAATGTGATTTTTTACACTCGATGTACATTTTCTCAGGATTACCAGTTACAGGTATGTAACGTTTTTATAGCTTATTTATTATACTTCCTAGTATTTACTGAAATGAGCTTTTTATGATATACTAAGGGAATTTTTTTTTTTTGAGAAAAATGTTAAATTTTACTTGCCTAATGCAATATTCTAAAAATTACTCCAACACTCAAAATGTTTCAAAAGCTCATTTCAGTATAATCAGATAGCTGTACTTTGATTACACAAAAAAAATTTCAAGCCTATCTACAGCAGATTTTATGAAAGTTACATTGAAACTGGCCAATTTAACATTGTCGGTATAAGGGATTCCGACTTCCCTTAACCCTCTTCTATGAGTTTTGTTTGGAATCCTTGAACATTACAAGCATTTTCAACTTCTGATCAGATCTTTATTCTTAGGGAAGTTCTTAATGTCAAACGTAACGCTTGCATCAATGCAATGATTTAAGTTTACAAATCCTACCCTAAAGGACAGAAGAACTGTGCCGTTTGTCGAAGCAGGAAATATAAAAATGAACAATGCCCTGGCCTGGACTCGAACTAGGAACCTCTTGAATACCCGCCGAAGGTGCTGACCACTACACCACGAAGGCATGCTAAGAAGGCGAGAGAAATACCTTACAAGAGATACTAAAGAAATGCCTGTTTCAGCATTGAAAGACAAAAATCTATGAAAGAGGTATTTTTTAATTTCTACACCTGGTTCACTGAATTGAACAATATCGCTAAATAACTCCTTTTCTTCTTCTTTAATTTACCTGGAAATTTTCAGTTCATTAATTTTCACTTATCTGGAATTCTTTTGCACATTACTATGCACTTACTTGGAATTCTTTTGTACTTTATTATCCACTTACCTGGAATTCTACAATAATACTCAGCGTTTCATTTATAAATTTTATCCTATAATTGTATGCCTTCCTGGAGAGATACTTTTTTTTATATGAGTAAATATATTGTGCTGCACCACAAAGCATAAAGAAATTTAATGCCTCTATGGATCGCATCTACAGGTTGGAGCATTTTACCGTGTAAGGCACTTAATAAGCAAGGTCTGGGAGCACCTTCTTCCTAGTGCACTGAAAACCGGTGCAATTATTTCATATTAAAATTCTTTGCTAATGCTCGTAACCACTCTTTTTATTATTCGTTGAGCATGTTCACTCAAAAAATATAGCATTTGGTCATTAATTCAACTTCTAGGAAGTTTCCGTTGACTGAGATTCCAAGCGTCTCTTAATCTTCCCTTTAAGGAAGGTTTCTCATCACTGGAGTGAAGCAATCTCTCTAAAACTAGTTTCTCTTTTTTATGTTTTCTCAATTTCTTCTTATATTACTTAATTCATCAGTTTCGAGTTTCGAACTTTTGGAGATAATTTCTTCTGTCTGTGGATACGGTTTGTGAGATTTCGAGACAGTTTTTGATAAGAAAGAAGCTCAGAGAGTCCATTCCAATTTTTGTAACCATGCCCTACAAAAAAGCCACAGTTAGAGTTAATAACAGGAATGCAGAGCATCTTTTTCTAATGAACTAATTATTAAGGAATTTAGTACAGCCTCTGACCAAGTTCCCAGATATCTGAAGTGGAGTATACCTTTAGAAGAATTAAATTTTTCTGATGTTTCTTCCGTTTCATGAAGTTGGAAAATAGCCTGAACTTTTATGTTGCCTCATACGATTGAATCTGAAGGGCTTCTCCCATTTCATATGTTTTGTTATATTTTGAGATATATATTTATTTTCACGCATTAATTCGTGTTATATTTACAAGCTTTATTAGATTACATTCTATCCGCTGTTGTTCTTTAAAACTGAAAATTTTCTCCAGATTCAGTCTATTGGAGTTTTGTCAATACATTTCTTCCCTTTACTCTCGGTTTCACTGCACTGTTTACTTACACTTGATTTTCCTCTGTAAGGTAACTTTTAACAGTTATCTTTAGTTAAAGCTACTTTCCTATCTTTTCTGTTTTCCGCTTACAATTTCCTACCAGAAAGTGTTTTCAGAATCGCGTTTAATGCAAATGAATAAGAGTGGTATTTCAGTCGAAGTTGCACTGACTTCGACTGAACTGTTGGGTTCAGATGGAAATGTAGTGGGATACCCAATGTTTACTATAACTGACTTCGTTAGAGAGCCTGAGTTTCTGACTAGCGCGCTTTCGCCTTTTGGCTACATCTCTCTCTCTAAGCTGTTACTACGCTCGGCCGTACTTCAGGACCTTGACAGCTTCTTCAACTAATTGAGATTTAGGGGCCAACTACTTAGAATCTTGATAGCTTCGGCTATAGCTCTTTAGTTAAGCTTTAATTCTTATTACTTTGAGTTCAAGTCCTAGTGGAGGTTTTACTGTACGTTCTGATATAGTAGCCGACTGTATTAATTCTTATTTTGAGAAATAAATGGTAATTAACCTTTCTTGAGGCTTACGCCTCTGTTCACGCACTCAAGCAATTATTCGCTTATCTGTGCACGAGGTTCCTCACATTTAGCTGTTAGATAAAAAGTTGGAACTCCACACCTCTTAAATTTCTTTACTTTGTTTTCCTGTCCTGATTGTTCTTCAACAAATTTATCTTACACTTCACTCGTTGTTTAACACCCGGACACAATCTACATTCAACAACGATATTACACAAACAGAAAATATGTCGATGTGAAATTAATGATGGTTAACCATGTTAATACAAATAATGATATGGGTTGCTCCCTTCTGGAATATATTTCTTGCATTACAAAATATTCTAAATACGAAACATCTGTTCGCAAATACACTATACACACCAATTCGCTTGTAAAATCTGTCTATGGAATACACTTTTAAATTCTGTATTTGGTATCAATCTGACAAGAGAACACTGGGTATGCTTGTATGAGTCAAAGAACATAATTACATCATTTTTAATAGTGTATTGTAAAAACTATGCGATGAAATATGAATAGTATCGAGAAAAAACATCTTAACAGTATAGAAAACTTAAGGACAGAATCTGATTTTTAAATTTATGTTTGAAAATAAAACAGTATGCATGTTAATCTTTTGGTGATAATCGAATGATTCGTTTTCGGAATATTTTGAGAATCGGAAAATTGTGGTAACCCCCCCCCCACACACACACACACTCCCTCCGCTTTTCTAAGGAAAATCAATTAAGGCTAATAAACAGAACACTTGCCATGCACGTCTGCCCGATAGGGAATTAATTGCCAGTAGTCAACTAGTGGGCTTTGATCAGGGAGAATTTTGATTTCATGAGTAGAACTGATTCAAGTACAGAAGTGTGGTTTCAGTGAAAAATTCAACTTATTTTTATTAATAATTGCTTATGATTTTGCCGTTGCCATCTTTCATGTTTTCTTTAAAGTTAAAATGTGCGGTTATGGAACAGATTTGCAGTAAATACAAACAAGATTAATCATTCTAAAGTTCGGCATCCCACTTTCGCAGGAACGATTTTTACAATGGCTCCTAAACCGGTGTTGTCTAATATCAGTTAAATAACTATTAATTCTGTTACACCATTTATATTTTATGAAATAAAAAGTCATCACTGTGCACTGTGAAACATCTGTTCAGGTATATTAAAATATTTGTGTCCATTGATAATTTATATCAATTAAAATTTGAGCTGTGTGTTTGAATATTTCTTTAAAGGAAATATACTACTGAAAACGAAAGTATCTGCATATCTAAAAAGAAACAAAGAAAAAAAAATAAAAATAAAAACTTGCATAACGTTTCAGGTTATTCTACTTGAAACGACGTCTATTTGCTACCTGACGATGACGGAAGGAGGAAAAACAGTAAGTGCCGTTGATCTAAATCCGGCGAAATGGAAATTTTGAATGTATTTCTTAGCCCAAATTTATTTAAAAAATGAATGTTTTTTTAACCCAAAGAGACAATTTGCCCCGAAAGGCTATTAATTTCGTTTTGGCATTTTGCGTCGGTTCTGCATAAGCCGCATTTCACTTCTCAAGTTGTTGCCACCAAATATTAGAGCTCTGCAATACATTTAATGAAATTAAATTAATGAAGAATCTGCATAAATGTATATTTTTCGCACTGTAAAAAAACGACTGTACCTAGAGGCATCAGATTTTGAATAACTTAGTCCTCTACTCGAATATGTGCATCTCGAAGCAAAAATTTGGAATTTGTTTGCTGTCGATTTCATATTTTGTAAAACTTTAACGAATTTTCGATTAACAAACTCAAGGATTTCAAAGCGGGCAATGGCAACGTTGTACAGAAAAAACATTTTTATCTGCAGCGCGTGAGACTGTGTGTAGTAAATTCTAAAGATATGCTCAGTTTAAAATTATTTTGCGATATTGTTCTTTAACTGAATTTTATGGTTTAAATGCGAAGAACATGATATTCAATAAATAAAAGTAACATACAAAATGTTTAAAAAACGCCCCTGTGGACGTAATTTAAAATCTGAAACCTTTCAGATTTTTTTCCCCGTCTATTTTAATTATTAGCTATCTAATATTGCCCTTTCCCAATTAGTTCACATTAAATTATGTTGTAAAGACATTCCGAATGCTGCAGACCTGAACTATTTGTTTCAGTAACGGCGGATAGATGGCAGCACAAATGCTAAACTGGGAAGCGTGTAAATACCCAGTTTTTCTCCTTCTAACAACATCTTTGAAGGGCCGATATAAGGGTCTCGCGAGCTTGAGGGGGCCAATGTCATGCATAATTACAACTGAATTAAAAAATAGGCTGAATGTTTCACTGAAACATTACTTTGAATTTTTGAAATTTTACATGCACCGAGCACTTTAAACTAAAATCTCAATAATTCAAATTTATAAGTTTGTTATCATTATTTTCTTTTTATCCGTTTGTGATGATCATTGTCTTTTTTCTCCCCCTTTTTTTTCTTTCTTTCCCCCTTCTTTTGTTGCCATTCCCCCTCCATTATAAATTTCATTATTTTTGTTTATTTTGCATTTCGAAAGACTTTACAATAATTATACTAGGAGAATTCGTGTTTCATTTGTTGCGCAACGAAGATTAGTTGTCATTATGATTCATAAAAATAAAATGCTTCTAATTTTTAATTACACTGTTTTTAATTTACCGCGTAAAACAGATATCTGAATTTCTCATTACATATAACAGCGGTACTGAGAAGCTCAGATTTAGAAATAAAATTAAAATTACTTTTTCTGCATGCATTAGAAATTAAAATAAAAAAAAAATCTGATGTGGACACTACATAACTTCCTTGAACGGCCTATTAAATTATACACATTATTGCTGCACTAATTTAAACTTATTTCCTCGAATTTCATTAGAGGCATATTTCTCATTCAATCAATTCAGTTCTCATTTTGCGGCAAAGCAAAGGTACACAAAAACTCAAAATATCTACATTAAAAATTATAAAATACAATAAACATAAAATTAAATTGAGCATTAAAAGATGAAAAGTTTTTATTTCTTTTTTACTACAAGTAAATTTAACTAAAAATTGTAAAAAATCTGAAATGTTTCAGATTTTAAATTACGTCCAAAGGGACGTTTATTTAACATTCTGTGTGTTACCTTTATTTGTTAAATACCATGTTCTTCGCACTTAAACCATAAAATTCAGTTCAACAGCAATATCGCAAAATAATTTTAAATTGAGCATATCTTTAGAAATTTCGGTACACGCTCTCACGCGCTGGAGATAAAAATGTTTTTCTGTACAACGTTGGTATTGCTGGCTTTGAAATCTTTGAGTTTGTTAATGAAAAATTCGTTAAAGTTTTAGAGAATATTGTTACGAATTTCACATTTATTTGGCTATTTATTTAGAACTGTAATTAAAATTCCTTTTTATTTTCCCGTGCAACGCACGCAGACGATTTTTGAAGAGAAAGCTACGTCAAAAAAAAAAAAAAAAAAAACATGCATACATTTATGCAGATTTTTCATTTTTTAAAATTTAATGCAGATCGATAACATTTAGTGGCAACAATTTGAAAAGTGAATCGGGCATTCAGAGTGAATCAACGCAAAATCGCAAAACGAAAGTAATAGTCCTTCGGGACTAAATCCCTTTGGACTAAAAAAACCTAAAACATCAAATGCAGCTAAAAACAGTTAAAAAAAACAATTTTTACGATTAAAATTAGTGTTTTTATGCAAAAACAAGCAAGTCGGCCAATGGATAGTAAGACATAATTTTCGGTATACAAAATTGAAAGTCAACTTTTGGTCTTATTCGGCAAAAAGACACTGAAGTTAGTGCACCAACTGACTTAATTCACTGTTTTAAATATAAGCAGGTAAGGGTAAGTGTTTTAAATATAAACAAATAGCGGCCTCGTTAGGCCTAGCGCCACTTAAACTTTTAAATTGTTAATAATTCTACAACTATTGCTTGCAGATTAATTAAAGGCATAAAAACTTTAACTAGAACATTGGAACAACATAGTTCAATAATTTTTAAGGGAAAAAAATGCATAATTTACCTACATATAAGAACAGAAGAAGAGCTGACACCGTGCCGGGTAAGAGAGTGGATATATATATATACTTGTTTGGTGATGCCGAGTGCAACGCAAAAAAAAGGGGGGGGAAGTGCATAACTAAATGTTACATATACAAAATTTCAAAATTCATTTTTGAGTTATGCGAGATGCATACATAGGTAGTAACGCACAAACATCACGAAAAAAAGTCCTTTCTGAATCCATTTTAAATCCAGTTTACAATCCGCTTTGGAAAAAATAGTCCGTACGTATTATTTTGTCCGTACATATACATGTCACTCATGAAAAAAAAAAAAGTCTAAAAGGATTCGAGAGCGGTCAAAAATGGATATTTTCGTTGAAATATGATACCCGAAAGATTACAACACGGCAAATAAAAAAGAAGAGAGTATGGAAAAATTTCATGCGTGATTCGAAAGTAAATTAAGACAGAAATAAAGGAAATTACTCCTTCATAAATAATTTCCATTTTAAATAACAATTCCAAAAACATACTCAAAGTCCCATATACAAAATTTCAACGTTCGTTTTTGAGTTATGCGAGATGCATACATACGTAGTAACGCGCAAACATCACGAAAAAAAATCTTTTCTGAATCCATTTTAAATCCAGTTTACAATCTGTTTTGGAAAAAATAGTCATGACTTTAGAAACAAAAGTTATTTACTCTTGATCTCCGGGACAAGTTTGCATGCGTGTATGATTTTTATTACTTTTTTTATTAATTAATTACCAACTTTGTGTGAGAGGGGATCAGTTTATAAAATAAACCGTTTCGTTATTATTTGTTTGGTGGCATTATAACACATCAATTAATAATATTAACTTATTAACAGTATAAGGTATTTCTCCCGCCCTCGTCGCATGCCTTCGTGGCGTAATGGTCAGCACGCTCGGCGCGTATTCGAGAGGTTCGTGGTTCGAATCCCGGTGAGGATATTGCTCAATTTGGCAATTGGGTTCCCTAGTTCCCAGTCGCAGTTTAAAAGGGGGAGTATATAAGGTATTTCTCCCGCCTTCTTTGCATGCCTTCCTGGTGTAGTGGTTAGCACGCTCGGCCGTATTCGAGAACTTCGTGATTCGAGTCCTGGCGAGTGCACTGCTGATCTTTCCTGCTTAAAAAAAAAAATCCTAATGACTGTACAACAGTTATAGCCGATTTCTGTTTCCTGCTAACCAAAATTATTTTGATACTTTTAGAAAGCTATAAAGGCATGTTTGCAAGTTTTGAAAAATGTAGTTGAAGTTCTTTATGTGTTCTCGAATTTTAATCATGTAGTTCTTGACCTCCCGGTTTTAGAAAAAGCTTTGCTCAAAGCACCGTGTATGTTCGGAAAACAACCATATCCATTAGCGACTAGAACAAAAGGTAACGATCTCCAGGAGTCATCAAAGAATTTGCAAAGATTAAGTCACCAAACAGTTCCGCTTCAAATAACATGTACGCTTGTGTTGCTTACTAGCGGTTGCTTTGGGAAAGGAAAGAGAAATATACTTTGGAGTATAAACTGAGATTGCTTATTCCCTATGTTCGGGAAATGTGCGTATGTTGAGCATTTGAAAATATATATTCGGTAGCAATGAGGAGTTTTAAAAGGCTGACCAGGATTAGGACGACCCTCAAATATCTCTAATTTGGCAGTTCTTTTTTTTTTTTTTTTTTTGATAAAATTAAATTTCATATTAAAGCATGAAATAAAACAAACGATTTTTGGTATTTAGTTGAGATGTAGGGGACGGTGGACTTTAAAATAGCTAAAAATCAACCAAAGTATTGAATTTGTTTTTTTACTCTCGTAATATTCCATATGCGTAACTACGCCGTATGCAAAAAACCGAGTTCAAATATTCTAATTTTTAAAGAAGTTACAAGCATTTAAAATGTATAAACAACGTAAGCTTTGCCCTTTAAATTTTGGAGAAAATGAGGGAAAAAAATGCATTTCAACAGTTATTTACTGATGTTGTAATTTATATCTTTGGCCACAAGAAGTGTTTGTTTCTAAAAAAGGCTAGAAATGTCAGTATTGACAATTACGAATTTAACTTTGGTTATGTAAATGCTATACGCGTAGAACAGAAGGAAACAAACTCGTTTTCCTTACTCATTGCAAAAAAATGGTTTTTTTGCTTGAACCAAAGCAGAAAGAGAAGTTTAGCTGCTTGGGAAAATAACAGAAATAGTCAAAAATATTGTAAAGCATTGAAAGATAATGTAAATGTAACAAATGTAGGTAAAACATATGGTGCGGATGAATTTAGAAAATTTCATTGCATATAATGCGTAAATTGTTTCTAACTATAACTTCGAATCGCATACCAATTTGCGATATGTTTATTTTTGTCTTATTTAATATTCTGAGATTAAAAATAGTTAAATGGTACGGAAATGTTATCTAGTGTTTACACATTCATATTTAAAGTTAATTTGCTGTTTCTCATGACCCTGTATTAAAGGTAAGTTTGAAGAAAAACTTTAAATCCAGTTTTCTCAAAACAATTTTTTTCGCAGTTCGTATGTTTTGAAAATGCTTTGAAAATGCTCCATGCGACACACTTTTAGTTAAAAATGCATGGTATTTGGAATAAACTATCTTGTGATATGTTACAGTAGCTCTGCGTATGCAGTTTTGGATATGAGGTTATTAAGAAGTTTAAACTTGTGACAGTGTTTAACAAAAGCTGACGTTCTCTCAAAAACTGGATATAAATCTACAAAAATCGTTTTTAAAAATTTCTGATCCATCCTATTCAATAACGGACACACGGAAACTTTTGTCAAGTCTTTATAACTAACTTAAAGGAAAAATTAGGAAAAAATATTGAAAATTAGAGCGCAAGGAGCATTTTAAATCTTTAATTAAAATAATTAATTGTTTGTTTTAAAAATTTTTAATTTAAAATAAATTGAAATTTTGAACACATATTTTATAAACTGGTGTTATAATATGTATATGTATAAAATTTCTTGTTGAAAACACAAAAACTGAAAAAACTAATTTTTAAAATCCCCTCTTTCCTTAATAGGAAAACTGTATAATGAAATTTCTCATAATTTAAAGAAATTGTCATTGTGGGAGTATATCGTTATTAGTAGCCTTAAAGTCAAACGATTTTTCAAATCAGTGAACAATATTTCTACAAGATCTTTGGGTGGAGAGCATATTTCAGATTTACTGATGATCTTCTCAAATGCGAAACTTCTGTGAATTTAATCCTAAAATTTATGTAAAAGAATTTTTGGAAATGCATCGCTTAGTGTTAGAACCTCCTTAAAGAACAGTTGAGACGAAAGAATAAAATAGTGCCCGGTATACATTTTGCTGCATTATTAAATTTACTCGTCATTTATGTAATTTCTGTGACATTTTATTTACGTGTTTACTTAAAATTAATGGAAAAAAAAAAGCAAAAAAAGTGCAATACGTAAGTAAAGACTTTTATTGTTTGTTTACAAAATTAAAAAGGAAAACGTTATTTTTTAACCTGGAAATCAGTCAAAGTTTTTTCTACTAATTTTTTTCTTTGTTCATTAATGCGATAACAAAAAACTACATTTTCTAATTTTTGCCTTGTTTCAAGGCTCTTTTTTTTTTTAATTTGGATTATTTTCTTCAATTAGTTCACATGCTTTTCCAATGGCATTCGATAATTCTTATTCGATCCTCTTCGTTTTGGGTTTCGTAAAAACGCATTCGTGGATTTCTGCTTTTTTGTTAGGTCCTCCAATTTTAGCAGAAGTTCTGCTTAGAGCGTTATAAGAAAAAAACTCTCCGCAGGTGATTAATATATTGCTGTTTTCGCCACCTTATGCACCTTATGCAGCTGTACCGTATTTAACGTATGTTAATTCTCCAAAGCTGTAAATGAACAAATCTCAAATGCATCACAAAAGCGTCACAAATGTGATTCTACAACCTTCGAACTCATTTTTATTTCTTTATACGAAGTATTCTAATCTACAAAAATTTCGGATATCAGCTCGATTACTGGGCCTGAATCCTATCGAACATGTTTGGGATGCTTTAGGAAGACGTATAGCTGTTCTCAATCCTCCTCTTCAGACCTTTACCATGCTTGCAACTTTCCAAAAACAATGAGTCTTACTTCCTACAAAACTTGTAGACTGCATAACATCGCACAACGCTGTATGTGATATATCGATTCTTGAGGAGATCATATTCGATATTGATGCTGATTTTCCTATATCAAACTGACGCATTCGATTTGTCGATTTTATAGATATGCTAATTTCTATAACATCATAATCGTCTGTTAATTTCTTTTCATGTTATTTTATACTATTTTGTGTATGTATTATGTTTATGTGTTATATATTATGGGTCAGTTTTATTAAATTCTACATGCGACTTTTTGAGTAATCGTCAATTTTGTGGTTTTTCCTTAATTAATGATAACCATCGTAGTTAATTGTCTGTAAGAAGTGTTGGTAATCCCCCTTAACTTTATTATCTTTACATTCTTTCGAGGTCTGAATCCTAAATCGGTGAAGATAATCAAGAAAACGCTCATGTCGAGTCAAAACCTGGTTACCATTAATATCCAAGAATATGTCAAATGAATTTTTTCTAAAAATATTACAGTACTTCATCAAATATATAAGGTTGTCTGAATTTTCGCAACTACTTTTCTATTTGTTAAGCAGATATTTCTTAATGAGTCAAATACCTTTCTTTTTTTTAGAACCCTGGACATAGGGCTTTCCGGAAATATCACATAATGCAGTGTCATTGCCAAAGATTCCTACCTTAACAGTTGGGTACCATAGCCGTTGGAAGATAAACGAAAGATATTGTTTGCATGGTATGGCAATAGCTTAATTTCGAGATGTCATTTTCCAGGAACGCGAATTTCATCGAGTAATGTAAACCATAACATTTGCTTAAAGGCGTTTAAAAAACAGAATAATAAAGAAAATCTGAAATGTTTCATATTTTAAATTACGACCAAAGGGGCATTTTTTTTAACATTTTGTGTGTTACCTTTATTTATTAAATATCATGTTCTTCGCACTTAAACCATAAAATTCAGTTAAAGAACAATATCGCAAAATAATTTTAAACTGAGCATATCTTTAGAATTTCCTATACACAGTCTCACGCGCTGGAGATTAAAATGTTTTTTCTGTGCAATGTTGCCATTGCTCGCTTTGAAATCCTCGAGTTTGTTAATCAAAAATTCATTAAAGTTTTACAAAGTAGGAAGTCGATAGATAATAAAACAAATTTCAAATTTGGTCTTCCAGATGCCCATATTCGTAGTACGATTACGTCATTCAAAATTGGATGGCTCTAGGTACCGTTGTTTTATCACAATGCGAGAAACATACATACATTTATGCAGATTCTTCATTGTTTAATTTCTTTAAATATAATACAGGGCAATAATATTTGGTGGCAACAATTTGAAAAGTGAAACAACGTTTCAGTAAATCAACGCAAAATGCCAAAACGAAATAAATAGTTCTTCTGGGCAAATTGCCCCTTTGGACTAAAATTGTAAAAAAATAAAAATCTGAAAGGTTTCAGCCAATAACGCCAGCGAAGCTTGTCATTGAGCATGCGTGAAGCATAAACCATGCTAGGGCTAGACACTACTTATAGTGATTAGATAAGATAAGATAAGAATGGCTGGACAGGAGTTAAGCTACTGGCGCCATCTGTTAATGAAACGAGAACTAAAACATAATTTCCTTAAAGGCTGAAGGCAAAGATGGATTCGAATTAGGATCTTTTGAGGATGATGGTTCTGTAAAACCATCGACACTAGACCTGTGAAAATTTTCAAGTATAACGCTGATTTTTGTTGTTTGATTTCTAGATTAATAGTTGTTTGGCGTGTCATTCTATCTTAATTATAAGATTCTTATATAATTTATGCACACATCCGTACAACAGAACTTCGAAAATTCGTTTTTTTAAATATCCGAAACTGGGTTCAAAATGTGGATTTAGAAATTAGTACTATATTTTCACAATAATTCAAGTCAAATTTTCGATTTGTTAATTTTTTTCCCATTTCCTTTCCATTTGAGCTTAACACTCCCCCACTCAAATAAGATTCAAGCAGTAGTAATTTATTTTTTCATTTGATATTTTTATCATATTAGAAACATATTTGGCATGCTAAAAAATTTATAATTCACCAGCTTTTACTTTTCCTTGTTTAAAAAGAAGCTTTCCTAAAACTATAAAATGATATGTTTAGTAAGCCTCTTTTTTAAAACTTTTTACTGTAATATTGTTGCGTGCGTACGAGTTCGTTATGTATTGAATGCAAAAAAGTTAAGAAAAAATTTATTCTTTCCACAAGAAATAAATCAAAATGCTGAAATATTTCTTCAGAGATATTAGTACAATATTACGATATCTCAAATGTTAAACAGAATTCACTTTAAAACAGATAAACTAATTCTAACTCACAGCGAAATCGCTACAATCAATCACAGCATTAAGTAAACAAACAGCAGTTCACTTTAAACAGTTACAACTACAACAACTTAGATGAGGTGTTTCAATTCGGCTTTTATAAGCTTTTTAATTATCACTAGAACAATCTCGATTTTTCTAGATTTTTCTGGATGGCAACAGTAAACGAGATATTTATTTATTAAATATTAAATGCACGCGCTCTTTTATAATATTAAATGCACGCGCGCTTTTATTTTTATTTTTTTCCGACGTAGCGCTTCCTCTTCAAAAATCGTCTGCGTTGCACGGGAAAATAAAGCAATTTTAATTACAATTCTAGATAAATAGCCAAATAAATATGAAATCCGTAGCAATATTTTACTAGTAATACTAGAAATTATGTTGCCTTCAGAATATAAAGATTATGGACAGAGTAAGGTGATAAATAATGTTTTGCATCGTCCACAGATGGCAGCACTGTAACAATGAAAGAAATTCTTTTTAATACAGATTTAATGCATTGTCACTCAAGTTGTTTTTACGTCGTCCACAGATGGCAGCACTATAAAAATAAGACACCTCTGATAATACGTAAATTTTTGCTACGCGAAATGTAAAACCCAATCACTTCCTCCATATCTGCCAGACAAAATTGCAATATACACACATCTTAAAAATTTATTTTCTTGTTTTATTTTTCAAAACACCTCTAACTGATCTGATTAAAAACATTCAACAACAATTCATGTGTTTCATAATATACGTAAATGCTATTTTTTTTGTAAGCATCCTCACCATTTTTGTAACGAGTAGCTATTTCTAATGCCATACATTATTATTTCTAATGCCATGTATTACATTATATACATACATGCACACATGAACATTTACATACACACATACATGCATGTATACATACATTTTTTGATCCGGTCCTGGTAGCCTACCTACCTATGTACTTACGTTTCGTGGTACAGAATAATGGTTTACGTATCACCAAACGGGTTTTTCTCTTTTCTTCTCCTCCTTTTTTTAAATAAGGTTTTGCTTTTACTAACTTTTTTTCTATTTATAGATGCAATTTCAGTCACAAATATTTACAACATACTGCTCTGACTATTAGCACACCATTGTCCTCAAGCCTTCTTGGAGATAAGAGCTTCCTTCGGTTTTCAGAAAAGATTCATAAAACACAAAGTACCGTTTCCTTCGGACCTCTTTATCATTAGGCTCAATCAAAACACCTGGATACTTCAATTTTTTTTTCTTTCATTTAAAGCGACACAAACATCCTGTATTTCACTTTAAATAGAAAACAGCTATGAAACGAAAATGAGCTCAAACTTTGTTTTCAAAGCTTTCGTTTCTCACGAGGTCAAACTGACCGCTGGTCGGGGTCCCACCGAAACAGGTGTGACCATCGTCTGTTACGTCCCAGAAGTTCGTTGACCAGCAAAGCTTGAGGGGTTGAAGGAAACACCCTGGTGGGGGCAATAGCTTTCTAGACTAATAGAATACTTTGGGTAGGTGCAGAGAGGCTAGGGGTCAAGGCATGCCACTGACCCTAACTCAGAAGGGAGTACAAATAACCTAAAATAGAATTGTGCGACTGGCAGAGGCTCGGAGAATGGTTTTACATTGTGAAATTAGGGAAAATAAACATCGGAAGCAATTTATATCACAATATATTGAGGGTCAACCACTGCTTTTTCTGCTTTCCGAAAATGGATGTTATGTGTAGCAGCCTTCCTGCCTTTTAATAAGATTCGGATTTACTGGCGTTTGGTCAAAAGAAGATTTTTAGCTCAAATTTAAGATCACTTTTGCATTCACAATGAGGGGAATACATCCACGGTTCAATGAGGAGAATTTATAAGCGTAATTGTGCTGTTTTCTGGTTGTTCATAAAATTTTACCATGAATTTTACCCAGGGATTTTTCTGCCATATTATGCTTTGCACAAAATATTAAAAATGAGTGCATCGAAATGGAAAAACGCTATTATAATAACAATATTCGCGAAATCAGTATTAGAATAAAAGTTAACGTTTAGATTGAAAAATATAAAGTAACCTTTTTAAGCATGACGACGGGAAGATTTAACCCTGGAAAAACATTTGTCTGAATTCTATACACATCATTCAAAGAATTGTCAAGATTAAAATAGCTTTTCCCCAAAACTGGAAACTGAATTTTTTACTTTTTTGCACGAAGTAAAGGAAGTATTGTAATCTCGAAAATTTCCTGGTACTATATTTCAACCAAAATACCCATTTTGACCGCTATCGAATGCAACGATGTTATTCTGTCCTTACGGATTTATTCTCTCCTTACGTACAGATGTCAAACAAAGCAATTAACGATGTTTTTGCTTGACATCTGTACGTAAGGATAGAATAAAGGACTCTTTTTTCCCAAACGAACTATAAAACTGATTTAAAATGGATTCGGAAGAGATGTTTTTGTGGCGTCTGTGCGTACGTACTTATGTACGTATGTACGTAAGTATCTCGCATAACTCAAGAACGAGTAGCCTCAGAACTTTGAAACTTTGTATATAGGACTGCTATAATATGTAGCTGTTCACCTCTCTTTTAGGTTGCAATCGGTTGCTCTAAAAGTATATAAATAAATATATATATATACTCGGTTGGGTGAGCTCAGCTTTTGTTATTCTTATATGTGGTCAATTGCGCATTTTTGCTTTGAAAATGATTGAATTATGTTGTTCTTATCTTCCGGTTAAGGTTTTTATGCCTTTAGTTAACCTGCATGTAATAATTGTAGAATTAGCAACAATTTAAAAGTTGTTTAAATGGGGCTAAGCCTAATTTTTTTTACCATAGCAGACATATTTGTTTACATTTGAAACTTAGCCAAATAGTGGATTTGTTGTCAATCTAGGAAAAATAAGCTTCGCAACAACAAAGATAATGTCTTTTATTATTGCGAATTAAATCACGCTCAGTCCATTCTGGAATTAACATTTAAATTATTAAATTATCCCCTATATTGACTCAGCGTCCACGATAAATAAAGTCAGTTTCTACGCCTTCAGTGCCCCGAGTGAGACCAAAAGTAAACTTTCAGTTTTGTGCATCGAAAACTCCGTCTTCTGGCCCGCTGGTCGAATTGCTTGTTTTTGCGTAGAAACTATAATTTTAGTTTTAAAAGTTGCTCTTTAAATTGTCTTAACTGCATTTATGTTCCATATTTTTCTCTATTTTTTCAATTTTTAATAAAAATATTTTGCGGTTTTATGTATTTTTACCTTGTTGCGAAGTGAGAACTGAATTAATTGAATGAGAAATACATCTCTAATGAAATGCGTGGAAATAAGTTTGAATGAAAGGCAGGAAAAATGAGTATAAATTAATATTCGGTGCAAGGAAGTCATGTGGTGTATATATCAGATTTTTTCTAGTAAAGTACAGGATTACGCTTCTAGTACAACAATTAGCAAAACTGATTGCCATCAGAAAGTATCAAAATACTGTTATTGAGAAGTGAATATTGTTTCAAATGGTCAGTCATAAGTACAGTAAGAATCTGATGGCAAAAAATAAATTACAAAACTTACGAGGCCGCCGTGGAGAAAAACAGTGAAAGTTTGCAAAATTTTTATTACCTGAAATTTACACTAGGAATTTCGCAAAAAAAATTTGTTGCTGAAAATTTACACTAGCATTTCGAGAGAGAAATAAAAAATGTCCTAGGTACAAAGAAGCAATATTGATACCTAGGTTCGATTCTAGGCGAATGAGCTGGCTGCATGGGCATTTTCATGGCTTTCCCCTGTGTGCAACGCGTATACGAGCCAGTTTCTATATAAACAGTTACCTGGAAACTATAAAAATTTATATAGTTTCCATGTAACTATATAAACAATGTTATATTTATCAAACATTAGAACTTACATTTCAGCGATATCGCGCCAAAACAATTGTTAGGAGAAAATATCTGTTAAAAATTTGGCAGGATTAGTTTTAAGAAACGTTAACTTTTGCACAGTAATTCCCATATAGTCATCTCAACGAATATATATCTTCTTTTTTTTAGCAGCGTTATTTAACATATCTTAAATGGATATACAGGTGAATCACAAAAGACTAAATTCGTAGTTTTGTAGTGTAATATAAGATTTTTTATCAATGAAATTTTAGTAATATAATTCAACTCCATTATGTGAAATCAAGATTTGCATTAAAGAGGGCTGTATTATGTTTCGCGTTATGTTGATTACAAACACAGATTTCCTAAATCAAGAAGCACATTTTTTAAATTCAGAAAAAGCTTCATTTAATATCGAAACTTATTTTTGCTGAAAGAAAATGGAAGCCAATTTATATCAATTATTTAAACATGGAAAAAAATCCAGCAGTCCTAAAAGAAATCCAAATATATTTAAACAAAAGCCTTAAAATCTGTTTAATTTAATCGTCAAGAAGAATTTTAATAATTCGCGAAATCTTATTCTAAAAAATTCGTATAAATAATGGCATTTATACTGCATTAAAATTACTACTGTACTGATAGGTTTAGGTTTAGTCGGTTATGGTAAAGCATACTAAAGCTATCTGCGTAAGGAGAGGGATGCCTTCGTGGAGAACTTTCTAAGGGAAACTAGCTAGTATACGAGTTTCACACTGGAGAAAAGCCATGAAAATGCTCATGCAGCCAGCTCGTTCCCCTGGAATCGAATTTAAGTCGGAACTATATCAGTATTCAGCGATTTTACCTCTCGGTCGCCGGTGAGCCCACTGCATGGACCCCAACGTACTGTCATTATTTGAAAATCAAATGAAATATATTATGTTTTATGAGTTAACAGTAACTTTATTGTAAATGGAAAACAAATACGTCAGTATAAAATTATAAATTAGGCCAAAAAGGGTGGTAGGAAAGAAAGAAAAAAAAAAAAAAAAAAACCTCAAAAAGGGTGGTAGGAAAAAAAAAAAAAAAAAAAAAAAAAAACCTTAGATTAGAGCAGATTTTGAATAATAGTCTACAGACTTCCATGGCGATCAGATAGAATCTTCTTTTTGCATATTTTTTTTTAATTTAAGGACAAAATCCAAAATTAAAAAATACTAAAATTAAAGGATTTTTAGGAGAAATCTTTTGCTTCTGAGGAATGGCATATGCCAGACCGTTCTCGAAATCGATAAAATTTTCTTCAAAAATCTACGCCAGTCTTCTTCAAACTCTAGACCACTCTACGAATATTATTAACTGAACGTAAAAGAGAATAAAATGATAAAAATTTGTAGTCTGAAAACTTCAGGTTACAATCTTATATACTGAAGAGTTAAAGTTTCAAAAACTATTTAAAAGTATTTTTTTTTAAAAAGGAAAATCTGAAAGGTTTGAGATTTTAAATTACGTCCAAAGGGGCGTTTTTTTTTAACATTTTGTATGTTACCTTCATTTATTAAATATCATGTTCTTCGCACTTAAATCATAAAATTCAGTTAAAGAGCTATATCGCAAAATAATTTTAAACTGAGCATATCTTTAGAATTTCCTATACACAGACTCACGCGCTGGAGATAAAAATGCTTTTTCTGTCTAACGTTGCCATTGCTCGCTTTGAAATCCTTGAGTTTGTTAACCAAAAATTCGTTAAAGTTTTACAAAATATGAAATCGGTAATAAAGCAAATTCCAAATTTCAAAATTGGGCTTCCAGATGCCCATATTTGCAGCAGGATTACGTCATTCAAAGTTCGATGGCTCTAGGCACCGTCGTTTTATCACAGTGCGAGAAACATACATACGTTTATGCACATTCTTCATTATTTAATTTCTTTAAATATAATACAGGGTTGCGATATTTTGTGGCAACAGTTTGAAAAGTGAACCGACATTTAATGTTCCGACACAAAATCGTAAAACGAAAACAATAGTCCTTCAGGGACAAAGCCCTTTTGGTCTAAAAAAAAAAATCATAGTGTCAAAAAAACTGCTAATTAACTGAACAGATAATTAAAATTGCTTTCATTAACTGTTCTTTATATACGAATTTAAGTTTAATATCTTTGCTACCTGTTCTTTGTATATGAATTTAAGTTTAATACCTGAACCATTTTTAAGCTAAACCTTCTAGTTTACGAATTAGTTTTGCCGAAATTCTATGTAGTATATTCTTATATTTAAGATCAGCTGTTCAAAACGGCAAAGCCAGCTGGTAGAGAATTGACAGAATTTTACAGAAGAATCTTTTGACAGAATATGCATTTTTTTCTCAAATTTTTCTCAATACGTAATAGGATTGTTCCAGATGTCAATTTAAAAACAAAAACTAACCCCCCCCCAAAAAAAAATTATTTTCTATGTAGAGGTCACACTATTTGAAAAAAGAAAGATCACTCAGAAAACAATAGACTTCTTTCTGCCAACCCATAGTTGTAGCTTTTTAAAGTTATGTTAATATTTTCACCCTCACTACCTTTGCTTCCCCATACCTGACAGTGATAACGGAGGAGAAATATATTCTTTTCTACCTCCGCAAGTAAAAGTGCAGCTCAACGCATTCGGACACACTGAACTACTCCTCGAGAGTGGGATTTAATGGTAAGATTGGTAAAACCGTTCTGCTCTGATGATCGTACGGGAAACACTTCACATCCAGTTTTCCCTCACCTTAACCTCAACAAATCTTGATGCGAAATCGGATTGTTGGGTGAGGGATCGTATTCCAAGTAAAACTGGATGACTCATGTTAAAAATCCGATTAGCCTCAGAAAGTTAAAGAGAAATTTGACTAATTAGTGTTCTATTGTTTTAACTTTCATTCTAACGTTAAAGCAGTGAAGTTAAAAGTAAATGTTTGGGGTTTTGTTATTTTAACTTTGCAGTTAACTTCAACTAAATAAAAGAAGAAGATTCAGATTTTAAATTACGTCCAAAGAGCCGTTTTTTAACGTTTGGTGAGTTACCTTTATTTATTAAATATCATGTTCTTCGCACTTAAACCATAAAATTCATTTCAATAGCAATATCGCAAAATAATTTTAAAATGAGTCTATCTTTAGAATTTCCGATACACAGTTTTGCGTACTGAAGATAAAAAGGTTTTTTTTTTCCCCTAGAGTGTTGTCATTGCTCGCTTTTAAGTCGTTTGAGTTTGTTCATCAAAAATTCGTTGGAGTTTTACAAAATATGAAATAGATAATAAAACATATTCCAAATTCGGGCTTCCAGATGCGAATATTGGGGTGGAAACGTACGTTATTCAAAACTGGATGGCTCTAGGTACCGTTGTTTTATCACATTTGGAGAAATATATATACATTTATGCAGATTCTTCATCATTTAATTTCTTTAAATATAATACAGGGCTGCAAAATTTTGTGGCAACAGTTTGAAAAGCGATTCAGACTTCTAATGTTTAAGACGCAAAATCGCAAAACGAAAACAATAATCCTTGGGACAAAGCCCCCTTTGGACCTTAAAAAAAAATAATCATCATATTTTTCATGACTAATTGTTAGCTTTTATTAGTTGTGTATTGTTGCGTTATTACGGGTTCGTAGATTTGAGAGTATCCGATGAAAACACGATGCAGAACAGTAAAAAGCACAATTTATTTACAGGAATCACTATTTACAGCACAGTTCGAAAATTGCCTTTAAAAGCGTCGACAATCTACAATAAATACGCTGAAACAATCAGCAACACAGCTTCAGGCTGTAACTGTACAGGTATCTTCACGGCAACACTAAACTTCTAATAAACACCGTGGAACAATCACTAATACACTGTCAAGCTATACTGTAAAGATAGCTTCACGGCAAAGCACTATCTCGATTGCTTTCCGTTCACAAAACTCTCTCGTAGCTTAGCAGCTATTCTCACAATAATCACAACGTTCACACTACTTCACAATCTACTCGTAACTAACTCGCAACTAACTTCGCAACAAACTTCGCAACTCACTCGCCACTCAGAAACGCTAGGGTTTATATAGTTTTTCTTTAAGTTCGACACGTTTCGAGAAATATCTCGACAGGAAATTATTCTAGAAGCTTCCCGATTGGACCATGGGATATCGCCAATTTGGTCGCCAAATGGGCGACAAAGTCGCCAATCTGGCAACCCTACCATACACTATTTTATGGCAACCCTAGTGCTATGCCGGAAAGCTTACATACAGGCGCAACCGCCGAATTTTTCGTAACAGTATGTTTGATTTAAGCTACTTATCATTATTTACTGAAGATTTCGTTTGATATACTTCTGTATTTTTCTCTGTAAGAATAAAATATCTTTCAAACTACATTCATATTCAAGTACGAAAAGAAATTTCATTTTGAATACACTCATAATTACTTACATGCTAAAATGTTGCGTGACAATGAAAAACCAATATTAGATGTATAAATATTTGTAATATTTGTACACATATAGATGTATGTATGTATATATATATATAAAAAAAATAAATAAAAAAATCTGAAATGTTTCAGATTTTAAATTACGTCCAAAGGGACGTCTATTTAACATTTTGTGTGTTACCTTTATTTGTTAAATACCATGTTCTTCGCACTTAAACCATAAAATTCAGTTCAACAGCAATATCGCAAAATAATTTTAAATTGAGCATATCTTTAGAAATTTCGGTACACGCTCTCACGCGCTGGAGATAAAAATGTTTTTCTGTACAACGTTGGTATTGCTGGCTTTGAAATCTTTGAGTTTGTTAATGAAAAATTCGTTAAAGTTTTAGAGAATATTGTTACGAATTTCACATTTATTTGGCTATTTATTTAGAACTGTAATTAAAATTCCTTTTTATTTTCCCGTGCAACGCACGCAGACGATTTTTGAAGAGAAAGCTATGTCAAAAAAAAACATGCATACATTTATGCAGATTTTTCATTTTTTAAAATTTAATGTAGAGCGATAACATTTAGTGGCAACAATTTGAAAAGTGATACGCCGTTTTTGTGTTTCCGACGCAAAATCGCAAAACGAAAGTAATAGTCCTTCGGGACTAAATCCCTTTGGACTAAAAACTCCTAAGTAACTAAACATCATTGCTTCTGTAAAATTAATCGAACTTCAAATTTAATCAATTTACATTTTCAAATGACTCTAAAAAAAGGTTGAATTTCTAATTTTCATATGCAAAGTGCGGCAAAAGTAAACACTAAAAAAAATTTGTATTTCTGGGAATTTTTATCTCATTAATTTAACGTTCGAATGCTCTTTTACATGCCACATTAACAGAATATTTTTGAAAACAGAAAATGATCATGGTAAAAAATTCGAAGAATGTTTCTGCAGAGTTTAAAATGTATCAGCTTAAAATTGTAAAATCCGAAATCAAACCACCGTAAGTCGGAGACCACATGTACTTTTACTGGGCATAGACGTATAAACTTTTATTATAAAAATTAATAATTTTCTCATAAAAACGGGTAACTTGAGTAAATATTTAACTGGATGTGAAATAGAATAAAATGATAAAAATTTGCAGTCTGAAAACTTCAGGTTACAATGTTACATACTAAACAGTTAAAGTATTTTAAAAGCTAATTAAAAATATAAAAATCATATTGCCAAAAAAAACTGCTAATTAACTGAACAGATAATTAAAATTATTTTAATTATTAAAATCGCTAAAAATCAATAAATGACTTCGGAGTTTTCGAAGAAATGTCGTTTGGAAGATTATTTACAGGTCTATCCGACAACACAAAATCGATATTCTGTGATATTTAGTTTCGTCGTTAAATAAAAATCTATGGCAAATATCCATAAAAAATTGTTTCAATCTTAAAGAACTCTATAGTGAAATTTTAGAAAAAAGTGTGTATGGAATTCTATAACGTCATTGCAAATAAGTATGTGTGATTAGTTAAAAAAAGTAGTACTAAAATAATAATAATAATAATAATAATAATAATAATAATAAATCTAAAAGCTTTCAGATTTTATATTGCTTCCAAGCGGGCGCTATTTTTTTAATTTTTATTTACATACACATACACGTTTCGAGAGCATTTGGGCCAACGCCACATTGTGCTAAAAGTATTTAAAAAAAGCATATCTTTACAATTTCCGATAGACAGCCTCTGGCACAGGAGATAAAAAGGTGTTATTCCCTATAGTGTTGCCACCGCTAGCTTTGAAATTGTTGAGAGTTTTTTTTATCAAAAATTCGTTAAAGTTTTACTAAATATGAAATAGGCATTAAAATAATTTCGAAATTCAAAATTCGGGCTTCCAAGTGCCCATGTTCGGTTAGAGGACAACGTTATTCAAAATTTGATGGCTTTAGATACCGTTGTTTTTTCACAATGCGAAAACATTCATGCATTCATGCTGATTCTTCATTATTTAGTTTTTTTTTTAAATATAATACATGGCGATAATATTTAGTGTCAATAGTCTGAAAAGTGTTGTAGCCATTTATAGTGATTCGACGCAAAATGCCATTCCGAGACTAAAATAGTACTTCTTAAAAAAAAAAAAATGAAATAGGTCAAAATTAAGATTTTAGGCGAATAAAATAAAATAAAGAGATCAACCTACATGAAACTGCGTGGATACCGAAATGTTTAAAAATATATGAAATAAAGAAAAAGTTAAACGTTTCGAAGGTTCTTTATGTTAATTTGGTTTTATTGCGTATCGCCTTCATGTTAAGTAATAAAAGACATCAGGATATTCAAAGAATTATCTGTTTGTTAATGGGAATGGAACTGATTCACAAGGCTACAAAGAAGAAATGCTACTATTTCCTAAATTTTCTTCTTAAACCTCAAACCTTCCACCGGTTTAAAGGTTGCAAATTCCTTTTGCAGTATGATCCATCAAAAATGAAAGATAGGGAGAGAAGGTGGATTGTGCCTCCTGAGGGCTGTTGATATTGACTTCTTTTTCTGTCATGGAGGAAGTCTTTAAAAAAGCATCATTCATCAAACTTCTAGAACCACACTCCATCATCCATCCTTATTTGAGTATCAATCATATGGTCGAACCGTGGCTCTTTAGGTTTTCAAATGCGGGTTGCATTGTATCCAACAGCAATTTTGTTATTATTGTTATTATTATTATTATTTAATATGCAGGGTGTTTATAAAGTCCCGGACCCATTTTGATGTTTAATAACTCATAAAATGATGAAGATATAAACAATATGGCATTTTCAACTATTGCCTATAATTATAGGCCTAGAAGGACGGCCTTTGCAACAGATATGCTAAGGAAGATAGAAGATGATGCTGAATTTCTGAAGCGCATAATGTTCTCCGACGAAGCATCCTTTCATCTTTCTGGCATTGTTAATCTCCATAATGTGCGCATATGGGAATCTGAAAACCCCCATGAATACCGTGAGGCACAAAGGGATTCCCCAATGGGTTAATGTGTGGTGTGGACTAATGCACGACCGAGTCATTGGGCCTTTCTTTTTTACAGAAAAGACGGTCTCGTCAGTCGTATACTTAGACATGTTGGAAAACTTCGTATTTCCACAACTCGAAGAGCTTCAGCCACATGTCTTTTTGCAACGAGATGGTGTACCACCTCATTGGGGTAGCATCGTTCGTAGTTCTTCGAATGACCATTTTACAGGAAGATGGATTGGGCGAGAAGGTCCAATTCCTTGGCCACCCAGATCACCTGATATAACGCCGCTGGGCTTTTTCCTTTGGGGATTTGTAAAGGACAACGTTTACAGGAGGAGAGTGTCGAACATGGATGACCTAAAAGCCAGAATTACAACCGCAATAGCCTCTGTGGATGCCGACATGTTTGCCAGTACTTCGCCAGTACCTGGCGTCAAAATTGAATATTGACTTGATATTCTCCGTGCGACGAAGGGGGCACACGTGGGAGTTCATTGACAAGGGTCCAAAAACTTTCTTAGTCTATCTAACCATTTATGTTATTAATTTTAATCTATCTTTATTATTTTATGAGTTATTAAACATCAAAATGGGTCCGGGACTTTATAAACACCCTGTATTATTATTATTTAATATAATAATGATATTTTGAAACAGAAACTGCAGCACTAACATTTTGGGCTTAATCGGATATTCAATTCTTTTTACTTCCTTGTACGAAGCAAAAAGGAAGTATTGTAATCTCGAAAAATTTGGGTACCATATATCAACGAAAATATATATTTTGACCGCTATCGAAGGCAATTTAATGATGTTTTTGAGTGACATCCGTACGTAAGGACAGAATAAAGAACTC
>KK120374.1:723539-749094 GCA_000611955.2 Stegodyphus mimosarum | reverse complement strand
TTATAAAACAGATTTTAAAATGGATTCTGAAAAGATTTTTTCGTGGCGTCTGTGCGTACGTACGTATGTATGTATGTATCTCACATAACTCAAAAAGAGTAGCCTCAGAATGTTAAAATTTTGTAAATAGGGCTGCTATAACATGTAGATGTGCACCTCGGATTTTGGTTGCAATCGGCCGCACCAAAAATATATAAATATATGTATATATGTATCCACTCTGTTATTCGGCTGAGTGAGCTCAGTTTCTTTATTCTTATAAGTTTAAAAATTGTGCATGTTTTGCTTTAAAAATGATTGTATTATGTTGTTCTTATCTTTCGGTTAAGATTTTTATGCCCTTAGTTAACCTGCATGCAATAATTGTGGCATTATCAGCAATTTAAAAATTTTTTAAGTGCAGCTAAGCCTAGTTTTTGGTTATGACAGCGGCCATATTTGTTTACATTTGAAGCTTAGTAGAAGAGTGGATTTGTTGCCAATCTAGAGAAACTAAGATTCGCAACAGCAAAGTAACGTCTTTTTTTATTACTGCAAATTAAATTATTGCTTGGTTCATTCTGGAATTATCATTTAAGTTATTAGCTGGGTTTCGCGTACAAATTGAATTGTTTTTTTCATTCTTTTAACTGTACTTGGTGTCATGTTTTTCTATATCTTTCAATTTTTAATGAAAATATTTTGAACTTTTATGTATTTTTGCCTTACCAGGAAGTGAGAACTGAATAATTATTAGCGCATGCGCATTAGGTCTGAATCGTCTGTGAAAAACCGTTCCTTTTTCATTTATTTAATTTCTTTTATATATCGTTTTAGATTTATTATAGTATTTGAATAGAACTTGTGGTAATTGTTCAGATGCTATAATTTTTGCTCACTCTGAGTTATAAAATGAATGAGATGTAACGCTATTAAGTGAACCTAGCGCCGAAGTGTGGCTATGGTAAATAAATATAGTGAACTTTAAAGAGTGCATTTATTCTATTGTGGTTTATGCCCTATCGACCAAATAGATTTAATTCAAAATTTGTTAACTGCTAATTCAATATGTTTAAATGAAATGCAAAAAAATTGCGTATAATTTAATATTCCGTACAAGGAAGTCATGTGGTGTACAGATCAGATTTTTTAAATTACATTATGTGTATAATGCTTTTAAATAATTTCAAAATGATCATCAAAGTAATAAAGAAAACGTAAATATTTCCCTTTCTCCAATACTACAGCGGTTTTGCCACTTTCAGAGCCGGTAATTTTTATCCGTAAGCGCTCAGCAAGCTGCATTTATAACGCGCTTTAAATCTTTCTGAATGACGCTAGGAATACGGAATTAGATTGGAAAAACGCATACTTATTTCCCAATTTATTTTGCATCTAACGAAAGAATTAAATGATTTATAGCTCAGCTTTGATGTCCATGCGTTGTGCCAAAAGTTAGTTGAGTCGGAAACACTTATCTGCTATTCAGAAAGCGTTTTTAAGTTAAAAGTTTGGTGCAAATAAGAAGATGGGTATGTTAAAAATAAAAGATCTTTAAAGGATAAAGGCTAGAGCTCTTTTTCAAATTACTTCATTGTTCTTCACTCAAAGAAAAACCTTTTTACATTATTGTAAAGACTGTAAGGTATTTTGTCCCTTCTTTCCGCACGCATTCGTGGTGTAATTGGAAGCATACTCGACGCGTATTCGAGAGGTCCAGGATTCGAGTTCCGGCGAGGGCAATGCACATTTTTCAGGTCTCCTACTTCATTAAGACCTAATGACTCTGCAATACAACTGCGCTTTTCTTCGCATTTAGTAGCAACAATTTAATTATCATACTACTAAATAAACGAGTTAAAAATTCAGGAAGTAGAAGAAGATGCTTATCATCTGCTTTGAGGAAAAAAAACTGGAACTGAAGTAGCTAGATTTTCTTGAGTGAGAGCTGATTGGCCAACAACTACGTGACGCCATTTTTTTGCACCAACTTATATAGCGGCAAGTACTATACTAATTTAAATACTTCATAGGGTGTTCTGCAGCTATTTTATACTTGACGCTTAGATTATCTTCTTATTCTAAATATTTTTGTTATTATTAATTCATTTATGTGTTAAGTTAGCGCTTTAAATTAATATATTAAGTATTTCTGTCTTTTATATTTCTGAATATAGGTTAAGAATGCGAAAAGAAGCTTTTCAGAAACTTCATGTCTCTAGTAGAGGGTCCATTTAAATTCATAGGGGTCCATAATTCCTTGTTATTTCTAACTTTTTACCAATAAACTTCACATAGTTGATTATATGGTGATTTTTAGCAAAGAATCGACAGCTTGCGACTTACGGGAGCAAAGAATTTCGCATTGAAAAGGATAACTTTTTAGCCCAAAGGAGCTTTAGCTTAGAAGGGCTGTTAGTCTCGAAACGGCATTTTGCCTCGGTTTACTATGAACAGCGTATCACTTTTTAAATTGTTGTCATCAAATATTATCACCCTCTATTATATTTGAAGAAATTAAATATTGAGAAATTTGCAATGATCTATGTATTTTTCTCGCACTGTGAAAAAACGACGGTATCCTTAGAGTCATTATATTTTGAATAGCGTAGTCCTCCACCCTAACATGGGTGAATGGCAGCCCGAACTTTGAATTTCGAATTTGTTTTACCATCTATGTCATATTTTGTAAAAATTTAACGAATTTTTGATTAACAAACTCAACGATTTCAAAGCCAGCACTGGCATCACTGTGCGGAAAAGAACTTTTTATCTCCAGCGCGCGAGACTGTGTATCTGAAATTCTAAAGATATGCTGGTTTTAATTGTTTTGTGATATTGTTGTCGAATTGAATTTTATGTGGTTTGAATACGAAGAATATGATATTTAATAAATAAAGGTTACGCACAAAACGTAAAAAACGTCTCTTTGGGCGTAATATAAAATCTGAAAGCCTTCAGTCGCCCCCCCCCCTTTTTTTTTTTTACATTTACGGAATGTAAAAAAAATGGATGGAGGAACTTCTCTTTTATTACCTACGTAGCGTTAAACTGAAGGTGATTTTCATTGAGACCCTACAAGAAATTTAAAGGTTCGTTTCTTATCTGCGTTGGAGCAGTAACAAAGGTTCAAGAACAGTACATGACTTTGTCTTTAACAATAGTATGTTTCAACCTAATGCATGCCTTTTCGCTAAGCAAACTGCTTAACTTTTAAGAACAGAAACGCAATTTTCAGACCACCCAATGGTCGAACCAAACCAACTTTGTGTCCTCCACCTTCACCTGTGCGACGGGTCTGGTGAAAGGTGACTATCGAATAATTGCCTTCCTGTTTAGCTAGCCCTTTCGACCAGGAAGCAGTTGCACTTCACAGTTCATGCCACATTTGGTCACTGGGTTGTTGTTATTTTCCGCGAGCCATTTAGCATGTTTATTATTTCTCTATCGTTATTGTTGCGTGGCTCACTTCTGTGCTCTATTCTTTGGCATTGTGGTGTTCCGACATACCCCCCCCCTCCTCCCGAACAATTCGAACGTGAACGTAAAGTTCATTCGTTGCGCATTTGCAGCCAAGGTTTGTGTTTTGTTTAGTAAGGCTGAATGTTTTTACTTTTTGATTAATTGCTGACTGTAGCTACATTTAAAATAGCAAAAAATGTTCTTAATGACTAGGATGCATCCTTGGCGAGGTTAATCTTTACATAACCACAAATTTTGTTACCAAGTTTTTAAATCGTGATTGGTGAAACCCTTTAACTAAAGGCCAATTTGAGGTAAATTACAAAGAGTTTCGACCATTTGGGAAAATCTTATTTATTTATTTAATTTTATTTTTGAATAGGTTTGTATGCGTTTGCCATTGCGGAAAATTACGAAAATCTGTATTCTCGATTGTCGTTAATTAATTTCTTAATAGTGTTCTTTAAAAAAAAATTAACAGCGTTTCAAGTGTGGACAGTATTAAAAGTTTATTACTTTACATATAAACGAATGTTTTGTAATACAGTAATACAGTGATTTTATCCCACTCCAGATGATTTTACATTTGCTTGCATCAACGCAAGATTAAAAAAATACCAATGCTTTGACCTGAGCGGCAGGCTTGGGAGGACAACACACAGTCCAGCCGTTGTATTCACACGACATTGTTTCATATTATAAATTATTCTGCGCTATGGCAAATGATTCTACTCTTCGAAAATATTTAATTTCATCCCATCGAACAGAAGAATTTGTAAAGAATATGCACATGCATACATCAGTCCGCATATTTTGCTCCCTTATTATGTGCACTATATACTGTTTATCATAACCGTAATTGTAATTTCTAGGTACATATCCAGTTTAACACTTCGTAATTAATTATTCATGTCTAAGTAAGACTAAATTTTAATACTGCTTGTAACTAAATTGTAATGCTTCTTTACAAAACGAAATTAAGTTAGATTAATTTATTTAAGATGAAACACTTGAAGGCTATCTGCTTTAGGATGGAAGCATTCGTGGAGAACTTCATAGAGAAGACGTCCTTGCATTCACATTACACATGGACGGAACCATGAAATTCAAATACAGCCAGCCCCCTTTAAGTCCTCGAGAATTGAGCCCGAAACGAAATTACCGTCGTTCAGCAATTGTTTTTCATCAGACACTGGTGGGCCTCTGATAAAAGAGAAAAACAGTCTAAGTTGTGCCAGTTAATTTTTATATATATTAGTGTAATGTGCTGTTAATTACATGAAATATATAGTTATCTATTTATGTTGCGTTATCCATAGGCAGAAGTTACTTTTTCTTTTAAAATTAAGCAAAATTCAAGAGTAAGCTTGACATTAGTTTTCTCAGAAAAGCTTTGTTAATTTCGGAGAACAAAGCCAAAACTTAGTGTTTCAGATGTTTTAACAAGGAAGAACAAATCAAAAATTTTAATACAAACTCACATGTGCATACAGCGTTCGTTTGTACAATTAACGAAGGATTCAAACAGATCAAAAACTCCTCGTGAACCCTAAAAAATGCAAAATTCAAACTCGAGTTGACTTTGCTTTTGAACCAAAACCTTCTATGTATTTTGAAGAAGGTATGAATTCTTTTTTTATGAAGAAGCAAACACATTTTGTACTACGAATCATAAAAACATCGTTTAAATAGGATATATATATATATATATATAGTATGGGAAATGAAATATGAGAGAATTACTTAAGGATTATAAGAACCATGATCCCTTAGCCATTTCTATTTTTATGAGCTTGCAAATTTGATAGCATACGTTGAACAGAAAATGTAAAAAAAAAGTTAAAATGCTAAAAAACAGGGAAAACTAAAGTTAATCTTTTTATTCAAAGATCCAAACAGAACTTGTAAAGGGAAAAGTTTTCTGAAGCTTTAAACAAAGTCAATTAACTGAACAACAAATCGAGTTTCATTCCGATCAAACCACTGAGAGCTCTATCGTCAATTAGCACTATTGTTTTTAAATCTAAACAAATTTTTTACAATAAACCTATACATATTTGAGGCTCTTATTGAATTTATCTCTTTTCCCTACTCGTTTTGTTGTCCGAACACAAATAGAAACGAAGAACACATGTAATGTCGAAATAATTTTTTTGTTGTTCAGTTAAATTCGACTTTAATTTAATTTTTGTTGTTCGGTTTCGATTTGTTGTTCAGTTAATTGACTTTGTTTAAAGCTTCAGAACACTTTTCCCTTAACAATTTCTGTTTCGGAGCTTTGAATAAAAAGATTAACTTTAGTTTTCACTGTTTTTTAGTATTTTGACTTTTTTTTTTTTAAATTTTCTGTTCAACGTATGCTATCAAATTGGCAAGTTCATAAAAATAGAAATGAGTAAGGGATCATGGTTCTTATAATCTTTAAGTAATTCTCTCATATTTCATTTCCCATATTAGATGGAATAAATTTTGCAGCACTACGCGCAGATTTTTCTACTAGTTTTTCCACTTTTTTCTCTCCATAACGAATAGAAAATTCGACTATTTTAAATATATATATATATATATATATATATTGATTTAATTATATATATAAAATTCGACTAATTTTTCAGTATATATATATGTAATAATAAAATTCCATAGTCAAAAATACACTTACTTAAATTTCGTCTTTTCTTTTTGTTTTTTCCCCAGTCACAATTCTAAATGCATGTTCTTTTCATTTTAATGGCGGCGATCTCTTATTTGAAAGTACGTGGAATTAAATCCACAGCCCCGTGGTCAAGCTGATTTTCCCGCCTTTTCTACACGTACAGTTATTGAATGTTCTGGAAATATTTAAAGCGAACTGGATTGGCTGACGAGGCTGACGTCATTTCTTGGAAGCTCCGCCTTTCCAGAGATTATAAAAGGACTCGCAAAGGAATATCGAGGGCTCTTTTCATTAATGTAATGATGGAGTAAACTTCAATACAAAAAATTATTAGTTGTTCTGATTTTTGTAACTGCTGTTTTTCATGGAAATTAATAAATGGATCCTGTTTTTTCTTTAAACTTATCGTCTGATACTTTGAGCTACGACTACATTTGGTACATCACACACACATATATATATATATAAAGTGATTAGCCACAAAAAGAGGAATGTAGCAATTTGTTGAGCTATAAGGTATTTTCTCCCTCCTTCCAGCATGCCTTCGTGGTGTAAAGGCAGCACACTCGGCTCGTATTCGAGAGGTCCAGGTTCGAGTCCCGGCGAGGGCACTGTATATTTTTTCACATCTCCTCGGTTAAAAACAGCCTAATGACTCTACAACAAGCGCCCGAACTAAAAGTGATGGACAGTAATTCGTCACCAGCAGGATTTGCCAACTGAGTCTCCTAACACCCCTTGCCCTTTAAAAGGGGGAGTATATAAGGTATTTTCTACCTTCTTCCAGCATGCTTTCGTGGTAGCACACTCGACGCATATTCGAGAAGTCCCGGCGAAAGCACTTATCATTAAGTTAATTTTAATACTGGATTAAAATTAATAGACACCGGCGTGATATTAAACTTCGGCGGCAAAAATGAGAAGCCGAGTTTCAGAATTCAAGCAGCTGTTAGAAACAACAACGTGTGCACTCACTAACGAAACACTCTCTTACTAACCTTTCCGCTAAGTCAGTTTAAATACACGCTCATTCAGCCCAACTCATTTACATCCTGGCGAGAAAACGCGAGAGAAACAAGAAATGATAGAAAAGTCTATTAAATTAAAATAACTATTAGTAAAACTAATATAAAAACTTACAAATTTAAAACTTGTTTCTCCCACTGGCCCACTGTATTTGACTGATGCTTCTACAGCAACACTTATATTACATAGTATGACTTTGTACAAAACGTTACGGCAATATGGCAGACTAGCTCAGTCTCTAGCTAGGAAATGGATCCAGAAAGAAACTACCAGTTTTCAGTGATTTAAAACTTTTGACCCAGTGGTCACTCTTGAAGATGCAAAGCACTATGCTACTAAAAATGAGGCTACAGCAGAAGAAATAATTTTTACATTCGCTCTAAGAATATAGCGCAAATATCCTGGTATATAAATTCCTTGTAATTAATAATTGCAATTAATTAAGGAAAATCGCTGAGTACAAAGACTGAATTGGAGTTAATAGGCCTAAAGGAAAGTCAGAAATGCTGGAAAAATAAAGAGAAAATGTAATTTCTTTCTGTTTTCAATGTATTTCACTGATTTAATTTTAATATATATTCATCAGTTTTAATTATAGGAAGCTTTAATTTTGCTTTAAATATCAATAAATTCAATTCAAGCAGCAAGTTATTTGTTAAGAAATGCACGGTATTCCTTATTTTTCCAAATTCCAGTTGTTAGCCCAAAGGGGCGTTAGCCCAGAAGGGCTATGAGTCTCGAAACGGGATTTTGCGTCGAATCACTATAAAGAGCTCACTTTTCAATTGTTGTCACCAAATATTATCACCCGGTATTATATTTAAAGAAATCAAATAATGAGGAATTTGCATGAATGTATGTATGTTTCTCGCACTGTGAAAAAACAGCGGTACGTAAAGCCATCAAACTTTGAATAACGCAGTTCTCCACCCAAATAAGGGCAATCGGGAGCCCGAATTTGGAATTTGTTTTATTATCTATTTCATATTTTGACAAGCTTTAACGAATTTTTAATTAACAAAATCAACGATTTCAAAGCGAGCATTGGCAACATTGGACGAAAAAAAAAACAATTTTATCTCCAGAGAGCCTGTCTATCAGAAATTTTAAAGATATGCTGCGTTTAAATATTTTTTGCCCAGAGAGGCCCAAATACTCTCGAAACGTATATGTGTGTGTAAATAAACAATAATAAAAAAAATGCCGTTTGGACGTAATATAAAATCTAAAAGAGTTCAGATTTTTCCTTTTATATTAACTTCAGACAAAACCTTTCAACACATTTTGAGATCAAAAATTATATCATGTTGGTTCTTAGCTGAGACAACATAATTAGATTCATGTGAAGACTTACTACTTGACGGGTATTTTTACTTCCTTGTACGAAGCAAAGGAAGTATTGTAATCTTTAAAACTTTCGTGTATCTTATATGTTGGTAAAGTGTGCAAACTGCAATAAAAAAAAATTAAACTTTTTTATTTAAAAATGATTGTATTATGCTGTTCTTACCTTCCGATTAAGGTTTTTATGCCTTTAGTAAATCTGCATGCAATAGTTTTAGAATTATCAACAATTTAAAAGTTGTTTAACAGCGGCTAAGCCTATTTTTTTTACGATAGCAGCCATATTTGTTTACATTTGAAACTTAACAGAATAGTAAATTCAGTTATTGTACCTTCAGCGCCTTTTTGCCGTGTGGGACCAAAAGTAAACTTTCAGTTTCGTGCAACGAAAAATCTGTTTTCTTCTCTGCTGGCTTAACTGGTTGCTTTTGCGTAGAAACTCTAATTTTAATTATTTTAACTGTATTTTGGTGTTTTATGTTTTTCTATATATTTCGATTTTTAATAAAAATATTTTGAGGTTTTATGTATTTTTGCCCTGTTGCAAAGTGAGAATTAATTGAATGAGAAATATATCGTTAATCAAAATCGAGGAAAAATAAAATGCAGCCAAAAAAAAAAGTATAATTTAATATTTCGTACAAGGCAGTCATGTGGTGTACACATAACCTTTTTTTTTTTTCCTAATATGCTGGAAATAAGAAACGAATGTGCTCCAACTATAAGTAACTATGATACAATAAACTGTGATTAAGAAATGTATAGTAAGAAATGCTTTAAGACTGCATCTGAGTGTGATATTAATAAGCATGATACCTCTTGAAATGTTGTTAGCATGATTTATGATTTAAATAAGGATTGTTCAGTCTACAACCCCAAGCTATTAAATAGTAAATATATGCAACTCTCAAATTTATACATTTCTCGAACCTTCTAAAACATAAAACCAAATAAAGAAATAAAGACCTGTTGTTGTATAAGTAATATAAATAATTATATTATTGTAATTGTATCAAAGATTTAAATTTTCGAATCTGCATTCCGGAAAGCTCAAAACAAGAATAAAGAAGAAACCTTTTTATACACGCATGTAATTTTATGTCTGAATTAATTTAATTGTATTTCAGATTTTATTAATTTTTAAAATAATTCTTTTCAGTGAAAAAGGCGGGAAGTTATTTTTTAATGAGCTGCATTGTATCAGATGGTATATTTTTTGAACTAACATCAATCTTATATAAGAAAATTTTTCGGAGATATATTGAAAAAGTTCTTTTCTTCAAATATCTTCCTCTTCTTCCCCTCCCCCGTAATAAATTGGGTACTTCCTCTTATCTTTTTGGAAGGAGGAAGCAAAAAGGAAGATTCAGCCGAAAAAATAACTGTTTATTTCATGTTCAGCTGCTAAGAAAAAGGAAACGCATCACAGCGTGAGCAGAATTCTGCAAAGTCCTACTGGCAACGTAACCCAGTTGCGGCTCTAAGGGAAATAAGACTCGTGAAGAAAACAAAATCACGTGAACTTGGGCCATGCTTTCATCACGCGAGTTACGTTTACGCTTCAAGAACATCTGGCCGCGTCAATAAAATCTCGCCAAAGCACGCATTTGGCGACACATTATGGCAGCAAATACATAAAACAACTAGTTTTTCACACTTGCATGGGGCTTTTGTTGTACAATTACGAATTGTCTTTAAGATACAGCCTAATGCTGTATCGTGAAAACTCGGTTATCAGTCATTCTTTTAACCGTCCTTTTCTGTTATTTGTTAGTTACCGAGACAAATTAATCCATCATATAAAATAATGTATTTGTAATAAATAAATACACAAATCAGAACCTAACAAAAAATACAGTCGTAATCAATAAAATAAGACGTACTGTCAAATAAAATATGCTTCGTTTGTTACTATATTTAGATCAGAAAGCTGAACTACTATTGTTTTGAAAAATGCAGTTAGAAAAAATTTTCTATTAAAAATTGCCGCGCAAGTGATTTCGTGGTATTCCTGAGGTATATGTGACTGTAGTAAAAGTGCATTTTATGTAATCAGAATGGACAGTTAACACAGGCCTGTACATCCATATGCTTATATTCAGAAATGTTCCATATGTTACGTATGCATTCTAAGTGCGGTTATTTTAATTATAAAATACCTGAAATAACAAAACAAAACAAATAAAAATTGCCTTGTTACTTAGAAACTATGCGCTGCATTTTATATAGTCATATATTGTTTGAATAATAAAATAAACCCTATATATATATATAAAAGATTACAATTAAAGAAAAGTCTGAAAGCTTTCAGATTTCATATTATGTCCAAAAAAGACTTTTTAACGTTTTGTGATTTACCTTTATTTATTAAAATCATGTTCTTCGCCCTTAAACCACAAAATTTAATTCAACAACAGTATCACAAAATAATTTAAAAGGAGCATATAGAATTTCCGATACACAGTCTCTCGCGCTGAAGGTAAGTTTTTGTCCCCCCTCGTACGGTGTTGCCATTGCTCTCTCTCTGAAATCGTTGAGTTTGTTAATAAAAAATTCGTTAAAGTTTTACAAAATATGAAATAGATACTAAAACAAATTCCAAATTTGGACTTCCAGATGCTCATGTTCGAGTGGAGGACTACGTTATTCAAAATTTGATGTCTCTAGGTACCGTTGTTTTTTCACAGTGTGACATACATACATTCATGCAGATTCTTCATAATTTAATTTCTTTAAATATAATGCAGGGCTCTAATATTTGGTGGTAACAATTTGAAAAGTGAAACGCCGTTCATAGTGGACCAACGCAAAATGCGAAAACAAAATTAGTAGCTCGTCTAGGCAAATTGCCCCTTTTTGGGCTAATAATAATATACTAATACAATAATTACTGTTATTTTATTTTATAATACCTCATTTTATTTTAAATAAAACTGAAAATTAAAGCACACTAGAAGTATTTGATGAGTCGGAGTTTGAGATCTTTTGGATTTATTTTAACAATTATATTTTACTGCACATAATAGCAAGCAAACTAAAGAGAAAAAAATGCTTTCAGTTTTTCGAATCTTCCTTTTTATCTGCTTTACATTGTTTTATACTAAAAATGAACTGTCCAATCAGATTTTGGTGATAGGAGAAATATTTACGTGACCTCATCATAGCAGTTCCCCTTCATAAAGATACTAGGTACTTTTATGCAAATCAACCTGTACTGACGAAGACAGAAATCTTCACAAGAATATCTTGGCATAAAGGTGTCTAATTTATGTATTTATTTGATTTTTAATTACATATTTTATTGATGTAATTCATAATGTTTCTAATTCATGGGATTTATAATAAACCTAAATAATAATTTTTACAAACTTCTGCAATGTATTTCTAATTAGTAAATAATACTTAAAATTACACAGTACCTACGCGGTACACATTTGCATGCCGCTTGAAAACGGGGTTATTATTTTTAGCCCAAAGGGGCAATTTGCCCAAGACTATTAATTTCATTTTCGCATTTTGCGTTGAAAGCTATAAAACGGCGAATCGCTTTTCAAATTGTTGCCACCAAATATTATCGCCCTGCATTATATTTAAAGAAATTAAATAATGAAGAATCTGCATAAATATATGCATGTTTCTCGCATTGTGATAAAACAACGGTACCTGGAGCTATCAAATGTTTAATCTTGAACGCTTCCACCCCAATATGGGCAGCTAGAAGCCAAAATTTGAAATTTGGAATTTGTTTTATTATCGATTTCATATTTTGTGAAACTTTAAAGTATTTTTGATTAACAAACTCAAGGATTCCAAAGCGAGCAAGGGCAACGTTATACAGAAAAAAGCATTTTTGTCTGCAGGGCGTGAGACTGTCTATCGGAAATTCTAAAGATATGCTCAATTTAAAATTATTTTGCGATATTGGTCTTGAACTGAATTTTATGGTTTAAGTGCGAAGAACATGATATTTAATAAATAAAGGTAACACACAAAATGTTAAAAAAACAAAGCAACTGTTGTTTTTAAAAATAATGCAACAAACAATAAACACTGAAATTCTATGCCTTAATTATAAATCTTTAATTTGTTAATATTTCTAAATTTATAATATTGTTACGGATTTCATACTTATTTAGCTATTTATTTAGAATTGTGATTAAAATTGTTTTATTTTCCCGTGCAACGCAGACGAATTTGAAGAGAAAGCTACGTCGGAAAAGTAAAAATACAAGAGCGCGTGCATTTAATATTTAATAAATAAATATCTCGTAATTGCTGTTGCCATCCAGAAAAATCGAGGAAATAGATTTTACCAAAAATATTCTCGTGAATAATTAAAAAGCTTCTAAAAGCAGAATTAAAACATCTCAGCTCAGTTGTAGCTATTTAAAGCGAACTGTTGTTTACTCAACGCTGTTATTTGATTGTAGCTAATTCGCTGTGAGATTGGATTAACTTTCTTGTTTTGAATTGTGTTCTGTTTAACGTTTGAGATATTGTGATATTGTACGAATATCTCTGAGGAAATATTTCAGTATTTTGTTTTATTTCTTGTGAAAAGAATAACCTTTTTTTAACGACTTGTGCATTCATTTCATTACGAACCCGTACGCACGCAACAATATTACTAATATTTTTTTCGTGAATACTGCTTGCAGGTGATGTCTCAATGATGTGTCCCAGTCATCCTCGATGAAAATGCGCAGTTACATAACACAAAGCTGTCATGTATCTCCTGCGCCTATGGTGATGGGAGGTACTAAAACACCATATTTCGGAAATACACATATACTGGAACCATATTTCGGCTCATGGGGGGGGGGGAAGAAATCCACGTGACTCTGATCTTTTCGCCAAAATAAAAGACCAACTGTCAAAGATCCATTACAATATTAGAGAGAAGGTTGTTCATGACGGAGGCCGTCGTTAAGAGATATCAACAAAAATGGACGTACTGTTGATGTACAACGCCTAATTTAGCAAAAGGTGGTGGTATTGTAAGGGTTTGTATCTACGGTATTAAAATATTTTCTAAACTATTGATATGCTGCTATTATTTTTTATTCACTTTTGTAATTATGCACTGTTAAAACGTTTTTTTTTTTAAACTGCCAACATAGACAACGCAGTTGATGTATAAATATCGCGAGTATAAAAAGCTCATTAATTTGAAAAATAAGTAAATGAATAAAATACATTCTTTAAGAAATAATAAGAATCCCTCGTTTTTTAACTATTATTTGCAATTAATGGTTGAGAAATATAATCGTGTACGTCTGGTTAAATAGAATTTTATTCTTTTAAGTTACAAAAATGGTTAAGAAACATTAAACTTCGATGCTTTCAATGTGGTTACAAAATGTTACATCTGAAAATTAATAACCAGTAAAGAATTGCAGTTACAGTATGAGCTAATGCATACAATTTGGGGAAAATTCTGAAAGGAAAACATCACATAAATTTAAAATCTGAGTCAGAAAAATAAGACAGCATAGGGTTTTTACTTAAAACTTTGAAAAAAAAAAAAAAATAAAAAAAAAAAAAAAAGACAGAAAGAAAAAGAAAGACAGAAAGGGAAAAAAAAAAAAAAATCTGAAAATTTTCAGGTTTTATATTGCTTCCAAAGAAACTTTTTCTTAAATGTTTTGCGTGTTTTCTTTATTTATTTATTAAATATCATGTTTTTCGCATTTAACCATAAAATTCAATTCAACAGCAATATCATGAAATAATTTTAAAAAAGCATGTCTTTAGAATTACGCAGTCTCGCGCGCTGAAGATAAAAATGTTTTTTTCCCCCCAGTACTGTGTTGCCATTGCTCGCTTTGAAACTGTTGAGTTTCTTAATAAAAAATTCGTTAAAGTGTTGCAAAATATGAAATCGATAATAAAACAAATTCCAGATTCCAAATTTGGGCTTCCAGATACCCATATTCGAATGGAAGAATACGTTATTCAAAATTTGATGTCTCTAGGCCCCGTTGTTTTTTCACAGTGCGAGAAACATACATATTCTTCATTATTTAATTTCTTTAAATATAATGCACGGCGATAATATTTGGTGTCAACAATCTGAAAAGTGAAACGCCGTTTATAGTGAACAAAGCAACATGCCAGTTAATAGTGCTTCTGGGAAAATTTCCCCCTTTGAACTAAAAAAGGGGTAACCCTCCATTAAACAAGAGAAAACTGCACTTTGAATAACTTAATTCCGTAAACTGAGCGCAGCCCCATAAAAGAAAACGCAAATATAAATGCCGAAACCAGAATGAACAAAATATATAAGCAGTAGAGCGAAATATAATAGAAGAAATGGAAATCTAACCTTTAAATATTCTAAAATAATAATAAATAATAATAATAATAATGACAAAAATATTGTAGTAAAATTTTATACATATTACATATAGAAATTACATTTTAATGAAATCTGTTATTGTAAATTTCTATTAATAAAAGCTGTATATATAGTATATATATTCCGTTGCAAGAATTACTAACTCGACATTTTTTTTAATTAAATGCACCTGTTAATTTCACTTCGAATTCTGTTTCCTCTTCCAAGTCATTAAAGAACACTGTAATGTAATCGTTGACTTTTTGCGTAGAAAGTGCATGTAGAATGCTAAATTAGATATTTTTTTAGCTGTATTTACGACCAACGCAACCATTATTAATCAGTTACAATTTGGCGCGGAACAAGTGGAATTAAACGCACCAGCGACGTGCGAATTAATCTGTGCAGCAACCCAAGCGATTCGCCAAGGTCACAAGGGATTAGCGTCTCGTTTTCAATGGCAAGAAAGGTGGTATAAAAAAATTCCCCTCGATGAAATTGGAAAAGGTGAGGGCAGGTTACTCTGGGTCGTTGTCCTTTTGACTACGCGGGACGAGATGGACTTCTTCCGCTTCGGTTACTATAGCAACCAAAGACGCTGCCACCCTCCCTTTCCAGCATTTCATTGAGTAGGCTTTCTTTTTCTTTTTCTCCCCTTTTTTTTTTAAATCTATTTAACCTGCTCTTTCGCAAGATTTTGGAAAGAAAAGTTCAAAGTATTTATTTTTTTACCTGAGGTCCTTATTAATTGTTCCTGCAAATATGATTCAGAACATGTTGTTCTTACAGTAAAAAATCTAACGTAGACACAATATGACTTTCTTGTACAGTCTATTAAATTATACATGTATTTTGCTGCACTTCATTTACATTTATTTCCTCGAATTATTCTAACTTAATTAAGCGATCTATCAAGCCAAGTTGAAAATGGCATCAAAACTTCACATTTTGAAATTAAATATCCCGGCCAATTTTTGTCGCATGCTTAAAGTCAAACTTCTTATAATTTTATTGTATCATAACGAGAATAAAACTTACAGAAATATAGTATAGGAACCGGGAGGCCGAATTCAAATTTAGTTTTCTTTTAGTTTTCTATTTCTATTTCTATTTCTATTAATACTTTTCTATTTCTTTTAGTTTTAAATATGACATTGCCCAAACATGAATATTTTCGTCATTTTAAACACTTCTGTAATTGGTAGTATATGATTACTGCTATACATACTATATGACTACTACTATACATACGTACTACTACGAAAATAAAGGCCGGGTAAAAGGAATTTTATCTCAGGCAAGAGGGAGGGTGTGTATATATGCACGTTTGGTTACGCCGATTGCAATGAAAAAGGAAATGCATAATTGGATGTTATAGCAGTTCTATCTAAAAAATTTCAATGTTCTACCACTAATCATTTTTGAGTTATGAAAGATACATACATACATACATACATACATACAGACGTAAAAAAAAATCTCTTTTGAATCCATTGTACAAAAAATCTGATGTGTTCACCACATGACTTCCTTGTATGGAATATTAAATCATACGCATTTTGCGTTTCATTTAAACTTATTGGATTGCATTAAAACTACTTCGTCAATAGTCCATAAGCCACAAGAGAATAAACGCACTCTTTAAAATTCACTATATTTGTTTACCATAGCGAAACTCTGGCACTAGGTTCACTTAACGACGTTACATCTTATTCATTTTATAACTCAGAATGCACAAAAATCATGCATATCGTCTGAAGAATTATCTAATCGTTGCCAAATGCTCTATTCAAATACTATAATAAATCTAAAGCGATGTAACAAACAAACAAACACAAAAAGAAAAAAAGAAAGAAAGAAAAAAGAAAGCAAAAAAAAAAAAAAGAGAAAGAAAGAAAGAAAGAAAAAGAAGAAAGAAACAGTTTTTCATAGACGGTTCAGTATTTCTCATTCAATTAATTCAATTCTGCCTTCGCGGCAAGGCAAAAATACCTAAAAACTCAAAATGTCTATATTAAAAATTACGAAGTAAATCTTAAACACTTATTTCTTCGAATAAATTCCAGATTGGATTAAGCATGATTTAATTCGCAATAGTAAAAGAAGGCGTTATCTTTATTGCTGCAAAGCTTAGTTTCTCTAGATTGGCAACAAATCCAATACTCTCCTAAGTTTCAAATGTAAACAAGTATGTCCGCCATGTAAAAAATGATTAGGCTTAGCCGCACTTACACAACTTTTAAATTGTTGATAATTCTACAAATCTTGCATGTAAATTTACTAAAGGCATAAAAACCTTAACCGGATGATAAAAACAACATAATTCAATCATTTTTAAAGCAAAGAATGCGCAATTTACTAACATATAAGAATACAAAAATCTGAGCTCACTGAGCCGAGTAACAGATTGGGTATATATATATATATATATATATACATATATTGTCTCAAAAGAATATAGTAAAGTTAAATTAATATATATATATAAATACACTTTCGGCGCGGCCGATTGCAACCAAAATAAGAGGTGCACATCTACATGGTATAGCAGTCCTATATACACAATTTCAACGTTCTGAGGCTAGTCGTTTTTGAGTTATGCGAGATACATACATACATACGTACGTACTTACATACGCACAGACGCCACGAAAAAAATCTCTTCAGAATCCATTTTAAATCAGTTTTATAATTTTTTTGGGGAAAAAGAGTCCTTTATTCAGTCTTTATGTACAGATCACGCAAAAATATCGTTAAAATGCATTGGATAGCGGTCGAAATGAATATTTTCGTTGGAATATGATACCCGAAATTTTTCGCGAATACAATACTTCCTTTTTACTTCGTACAAAGGTAGTAAAAACGTCTGAAAGAGTTCTAATTTTAACGTTCTTCTGAAAGTTTTGTTTTGAACACTCTTGCATCTGTTTAAACTGTACAACTGTTAAGTTAGTTTTGCTTAGATATAGACTTTCTGGTTAAAATCTGTAATTAATAGGTAGGTGAAAAGTAATGAAACAATATTTTATTCTTTTGGTTTTTATTAACTGAATTAATACCAAATAAACATAATAAAAGATGTTCATAGAGCATAACTTTGACTGAGCACATGTGTATTTAGTTATGAAGGAAAAATTTCTTTGGTTAAATAAAATTAAAACCAACTCGTTTATATGTTTAGAATTCGTTTTCGTTTATCTGAAAAGCACTGTAGGTGAATTTTTGAACTCACTATATTTGATCTAAGAGTTTTCTGCGTAGGTTGAGGAAGCTATTAAGTGAACCCACAATCTGTGCTGTTCCAGTAGCATGGTGTAAAATTACGCCTACAAAAAACACCAGATTAAGAAGAAAACCTACTCACGAATACATACATTCGAAACGGAAAAGCATATCTTAATTATTTTTCTAGTCGTTGACATTAAAAAAAAAAAAAAAAAAAAAAAAGACGTGGTTGTGATTAATTAGAATCATCATAATTTAATATGTTGCGTGTTGGGATGGATGAGCACTGCAAAGATTGAAAAAAAAATTCAAATTGCGTTTCCCATCTCTCGAAAGCGGGACTTAAGATATATATTAGATTTATATACAGCATCATTCTAACATAGGTTTTGACATAAAATCGGACTTTTCTGAAATGGCATGCGATTTTTTTTCCATCTTTCGATTCTGCCACTCAAATTATGATTAAATATTAAATTTTTGTAAAATTTGGTGTAAATTTGTAAAATATACAGAGAAATTCAAAAATTTGTCTTGGCGCAATTTTCCAGCTTTCGCCAAGAATAATTCACTCAGCAAACTCCTTAATTTATAGCAACCTATTTTCCTTTTCTTTTTTTCATAGCAGACGAGAGGAAATAGAGTTATCTCTCACACTTTCAAATAATTTTAACAAACTGCTTGAACCACATTTGTGTTATTATCTCTTTTAAGAAATATACCAAATTTCAAAGAACGCAAATATATTAATTCACGTATATCTTAGGAAATTTTGAATAAAAAACTCTAATTTTTTGCAGGTATACTTAGAAATACATCTACTTTAAAATGATGGTAAAAATTTTATAGATTATAATTCAAATTTTGTTTCGAAAAATTTATAAAAATTATTTTAAAATATAAATTTAAAAAATAAATCATAAAAAAATGGCCGGATTTTATTTGGAATGAGCCTAAATTTCGAAATGCGAAAGAAGGAATCGAGTAAGTTTAATAAAGAAAGAGATATTAATAAATATATTTTACATTCAATTAACATTGAGAAGCTAAAATTTTGAGAGCTAATATTTTAAAAACTGTTCGTGCGATTTTTACAAAATTTGGTAGTTTGGCATAATTTGAATCGCAGAATCGAAATATGGAAAAAATTTGGCCTGTCACTTCAGATAAAGTCCGATTTCGTGTCAAAACCCCCATATTAGAACAACGCTATATATAAATCTAATGCATATCCTAAATCGCGCTTTCGAGACATGAAAAAATGCAATTTGAATTTTGTCAATCGGCCCAATAGAACGGAAGATGTAGAACTGTCCTCCTTTTTTTTTTCGCAGTGTGCGTAATGCATTCGTAAGAAATGTAGAAACGCTTCCTAAATATTATGCTTACGATTTTTTTTGTCGCTTTGATGAGGTCTATAATTCTCAACAATTTTTGTTCCCTCTCCCTCTCGTAAGCCCTCAGGTAACACTTGATTTAACGACAGATTTAAAAGGAATAATATTTGATACTTTAGCAAGATGTGTACCAAAAGAGAATACAAGTACCATGAAGTACAAAAGGAAATCTGGAAGACACTCGTGACATGAATCTCAACACTTTTTAGCAAATAAAACGAGATGGATCTCTGATGATCTGAAAATGGCAATCAGGTAACTATAACTTCTATCAACAAATGGACAAGAAAAATGCTGTTCTAGCAGCCTGTGTTTAGCTCTCATTCAGCTAGCATCTTACTGTCGCTTATGAAAATTCTATTCTGACACATAACTGGGCAGTGTTTTTAGTGAAAAGTATGCTTACACTTTTGTGCTCAAAGAAAATTCCACAACAAGAGAGAAATAAGAAAAGGAAAATCACTATAAAAGTCAAAAGCCAGATTATTGAGAAGCGAGAACACTAGAAATCCAAACAATGGGTAAGCATGGCTGGCTTAGCACGTACATATAATCGGTCTATATCAACGATTTGCACCATCCTCAGAAACAAGGGTAAGATTAAGGAGACTGAAGTCTCAAAGGATGTCGCAAAAATCTCTACGCAACGGCCAAGTGTTCTGGACGATGTTCAAAGATTGCTTCTCATATGGACTAACGAGAAGCAAACTACTACCGAAAACATAATTTGTGAGAAGGCGAAATTAATTTTTGTCAAACTCATTAAGAAGAGTCCAGGATCATCAACAGACAAAAAATAAGCTTTCAAGGCAAGTTGTAGGTGGTTCAAAAAGTTAAGAGAAGAACCGGGAGCATTCAGAACGTTGTGAGGCGAGAAGAAGCAGCAAGCTCAGACATAAAGGCAGCTGAGAGTTTCATCAGGGATATTTCAAAGAGCTTGTAAATTCTGAAGCTTACGTACCGCAGTAGGTATTTAATTGTCATGAGACGGGTATCTAGAAAAAAGATGCCGAAGAGAATTTATATTGTAGCAGAGGAAAAGACATTGCCAGGCCACAAGCAAATAAAAGACCGTCCCACGTTCCCACGTTGTTGTTTTGTGCAAATGCAAGTGACGATTTGAAATCCGGAGCCTTCAAAAAGTATAACGTGCAACCCATGGAATGACAGGCCATTTTAAATTTTAAAAACTCTAACCTTTAAAGCACAGTTCCAACGTTGTTTTGAGATAGCTAATGAAATTAATCTCACTCTCAGGGAGTTTTGGAAAGATCATTTTGACGTCATTGCCTGCCTCAAGATGACCGACAAGGAATAAGAAAAGGTCACCAAGAAAAACCTTATTTCTGCATGGAAGAAGCTTTGGCCGGACAGCATTATCGAATGCACTTCGAGAGGTCTGAGCAAGTGCCTGTGCAGCCTGTAATTGACGAGATTGTGTCTCTGGCAAAGATTAGGGTCAGAAGTGAATAGTAACGACATCGACGAGCTTGTGGAAGAGCATAGCTAGCAGCTGACCACCGAAGAGCTTATGAAGCCGTGTCACAGCAAGAAGTTGATAAGAATTAGGCAGGGAAGGAGCCTCAGAAAAGCTAACGAACTTCTAGTGAATTAAGAAGACGACGCTGAATGCATGGGATAGACAGAAACAAATATCTTTAGGCAACTTTCTTCTAAAAAGATTCTATTTATTAAAAAAAAAAAAAAAACTGAAATCTTTCAGCTTTTATATTACGTCCAAAGAGGCATTTTTTAAACATTTTGTATGTCACCTTTGTTTATTAAATATCATGTTCTTCGCACTTAAACCATAAAATTCAGTTAAAGAACAATATCGATTGCAAAATAACTTAAACTCAGCATAACTTTAGAAATTTTTTTTTTTCGAAGTTTTCCATACACAGACCCACGCGCTGGAGATAAAAATGTTTTTTCTGTACAACGCTGCCACTGCTCGCTTTGAAATCCTTCAATTTGTTAATCAAAAGTACGTTTAAAGTTTTACAAAACATGAAATCGATAATAAAAGAAATTTCAGATTTCAATTTTAGGTTTCCAGATGCCCATATTCGCAGCAGGATTACATCATTCAAAATTCGATGGCTCTAGGTAGCGTTGTTTTATCACAGTCAGAGAAACATACAAACGTTTATGCACATTCTTCATTATTATCAATTAATTTCTTTAAATATAATATAGGGCTGCAGTATTTGGTGGCGACAGTTTGAAAAGTGAGCCGATATTTAATGATTCCGATGCAAAATTGTAAAACGAAAACAATAGTCTTTCAGGGACAAAGCCCCTTTGGACTAAAAGCCCTAAAAGCTTTCAGAATTTACATTACATACAGAGGGGCGTTTTTTTTAACCTTTTTGTGAGCTACATTTATTTATTAAATATCATGTTCTTCTCGCTTAAATCATAAAACTCTCCGTACAGTGTTGCCATTGCTCGCTTTGAAATCGTTGAGTTTGTTAATCAAAAATTTGTTCACATTTTACAAAATATGAAATAGATAATAAAACAAATTCTAAATTTGGGCTTCCAGATGCCCATATTTGGGTGGAAACGTACGTTATTCGAAATTTGATGGTTCTAGGTACCGTGGTTTTATCACAATGCCAGAAATATACGTACATTTATGCAAATTATTCATTATTAAATTTCTTTAAATATAATACAGTGCTGTAATATTTGGTGGCAAGAGTTTGAAAAGTAGACCGACAGTCAAAGGTTTCAACGCAAAATTCCAAAACGATTTTTAATAGCCCTTCTGGGCTAACGTCTTTGGGCTAAATTATTGTTTTAAATTTGTTTGAGTAGTTTTTTTCGGAAGGGAAAGCATTATCCTATTTTACATTTATTCCTCAGAAATACATTTAGCGAGTGTTTCGCATTGCAAGTAAGATTCGGGAACAGATTATGCTTGTTAAGCGAGGTTTCATTGTGTATATTTAATAATGTAAACAAGTGATCGCTACATATTTGCCAGCACAGAAATAACGGCGAGCTCTTTAAGCTCTGTTTTACGGATTACTTTTATGTCTTCACTGTTTATTAATCAATGGCGCCAATTAAAATTTGCACTGTACTAAAAGGGTTTTTTTTAAAGTCAATTAACTGCCAAAATCAAAATTAGCTTCTGTTCCAGCTAATACTTCGGAAAAAAAGCTACCAAGTGCTGTTTATCTGATATGGTTTGCAACAAAGCATTGAAATTGACTTGAATACCAGCAAAGCATTGAAAAGGCTGCCTGTCTAAAGTGAGGGATACCTTCGTGGCGATACTTTTAAAGAAGCATTCCTGATAATTTTAACATCTCAGGAAAATCTGAACGATGCGCATCCTAAATATGCTTTTTATCATTTTTATAGTAATTTTTAAATTATTATATTTGAATTTTGACGCCTTATTTTATTTAGCTCGTTTGACCTATCGTAAGCCATCCTATATACTACACTGGTGCGCAAAAATTAAGGACGAGACGGTTTTTTCACTATAACTTTGTACAAAAGCTTTCCAAATCAACACATTTAATACCGTAAGATCCCCAATACGTAAGGACATGACTAATGTAAGCAACACTTACTAAAAGAGAAATCAGAGGGATAAAAAGAAGCTTTATTGAAAAAGTAGCATGGAGCGCAATGCAACTGAAGGCCGAAACGTCCCTGTGATGGGTGTCCAGCAAGAAACATCCGGTCTTTAATAGGGGATATGATCTCCCCTGACTGCTAGGCAGGTTTCACATCATTTGTGCATGCTGGATATGTGGTTGTTAATGAGCTGTTGAGACACTGCTGCTCGTTCCTCTTGTAGCACCAATCGCAGTTTCGGAATCGTTACTGGCGATAAGTTACGTGCTGCCACGGGTCTCCCTAGTAAGTTCCGTACATGCTTGACGGGATTTAGATCCAGAGACCTTGCCGACCAATCCATGTGTTCAATATCTTCACTCTCCAACAGCTCTTCGACAGTAACTGTGCGATGAGGTGGAGCGTTGTCGTCCATGAAGAGGAACTGAGGACCCATAGCCCTTGTGAAAAGACGCATGTAAGGAAGAAGAACCTCGTTACAATAGCAGTCCCAGGTGAAGAACCTCCTTGGGAGATATGAAGGTCGGTCCGGCTACCAAGCATTATGTCTGCTCGAACGAGAACTCCGCGATCTCCAAAACAGTCCCTTTTGATGATGTTGAAGGGGTTATTGCGTGTTCCCCGCTCTGTCCAGATGTGTATGTGTCTAGAATCGCAACTCAGACTAAATCTGCTTTCATCTGTAAGGAATACTCGTCCCCATTCATTGTCTCTCCAACTGCGGTGTTCCCGGCACCACAGAGAACGCCTTCTCCGATGGGCAGGCGTTAGAGGTACACACCGTACAGGGCGTTGTGCAAACAGACCACCACTGTGCAGTCTTCTGGCCACGGTAAAACGCGATATCGGTCGTCCAGCCGCCTGTGTCGTGTGTCTAGCGATTTCTCCCGCTGTCTGGCGCCTGTTTCTTCTAGCCTGTAAGGCAATATACCGGTCATCTGCGGGTGTGGTTCCTCGTGGACGACCCCTACTAAACCCCCGGATAGCTGTTCCTGTAGTTTGAAATTGTCTCCAAAGTCGTGAAACGATGCTGTGAGCAATTCCGAACTTGCAGCCACACTTGTCACACTGCGGCCTTCCTCCAACTTCCCAATGATTCGACCTCGGGTAAAAGCATCCAGATGTTGTCTAACAGATTGATTATTCGCCATTTCTCCCTGAGGCAGCAACTCGGTGTGATTTTAACTGCTATACGGTGTGCAATCTCTTTGCCAGAAATACTGATCTTACACCGACAACATGCTTTATACTACTCAAACACTCCCCCATTACGTCTACCTGCATATCTGCGCATGTGCTACCTTACATCACCTTACTTAATCTCCTGATTGGTCTTTCTGTCCGCTCTGCCTCTTCGTTCAGCTGATATGCTAATTTTTCGACTTCGTCCTTAATTTTTGCACACCAGTGTATTATTAGTGCCAATAATTGTAAATAAAAAATATTTAAGAAATATAATTATTTGGAAGTTCTTTATACGTTGATATTTGTTATCTGCATCTGAAATAACTCCTTGATATTTTAATATCGTTAAATAAAATAAACATTTAGGCTTTTAATTTGATTGTCTTCTTCTAATTTTCGTAATAATAGATTACTTACGATGATTATCGCATCGTTTTTACTTTTCCCCCCATAAGAACACTGCTATTCGATGTCAAAGAGAATGGCAACAGCCATTATCTGAAAGTTGTCTTCTGATTGAGAAACTGTTCCACATAAAAACAACATTCTCTTATGATTAAAATGTAAAGATGTATCGTAAAGAAGAATAAAAAGTGACAGACATCTTCAAATATAGGTTAAGCAAAAGTAATCCTGACTACATTAAATGTTTTCCATTTGATGCATCACTTGTTATCTTGCTTTACAATAGAACATTAGGAGAAATTAATCCCAAAGAAACAAAAGTTCAACTCACGCTAGCTTGGCGTTCGCAGTAGAAAACTGAATTTTATTCACTTTTATTTCTTTAATTAGTTATCTCGTACTGAGTATGTAATTTATGATCAGGTTGTTATTTTGAAGGTGTCTTAAACAATTCTTTGAATCTTATTTTAAGTATATTGTAAAAATGACAGGAATTGCTTCTACAAAGGTCATTGGAATAACAATTCATTTCAATTGATCTAAAAAAATACAGCCTAGAAATTCACAGATCACTAAATATGTGCAGTGCGTATACATTGTTAGTCCATTGGAAATAGGTTATTTTACGCAGCATAAATAAAGTAATACTCAAAAGCATATATTGTATGTAATTTTACCATTATCTTAAGAATTGTTGAAGCACTCGAATGCGTCGACGTTTTGGATATGAAAAAAAAAAACGCTGTTCTTCAGCATTTTTTTAAAATAAATAACTGCTGGAAGAGAAATTCAAACATGCTAACTTGAATTATTACGTTAAACAAAATTCATCGATTGGCATTGGTTTTATAGAAAAGTTCTATGCATTTCGAAGGAATGAATTAGGCACGAGTCATTCCTTCTTCTTTTGGGGAAAAAATATACGCCATTTTATCAGAAAAA
>KK120374.1:702902-723519 GCA_000611955.2 Stegodyphus mimosarum | reverse complement strand
AGAATAAAAAAAAAAAAAAAAAAAAAAAAAAACAACCTAAGCCACGATTGAAGCGCTATCTGTTGAATAAAATTAAAGGTAAAGGCCAAAAAATATAAGCTATGGCTTTAAATAAAGAAGAAAGATAATTCTTACTAAATATGGTATTATTTAAAACATTGTAAAATACCGGGGGGGGGAATAATCACATTATTTGCATACAAATAAATTATATTGTATATAACAGGGATGGCCAAACTTCAAGACGATGGGAGGCTCGTGACAGATTTTATGAACGTTCGAGAGCCACAAGTCCAAATTTATATCGTTTCAAAAATAATGAGACAGGTTTTGAATATAAAGAAACTTTTGAAGAAAGGTAACGTATATGTGAGTAACATGATTACATATAAATATGAATAAATACATTTTATATCTACTGTTTTGTGTTCAGAAAATTTAAGCCACAAGAAAATAAACTTGTATTGAGCAACTGAGCGTTTTTTTTTTTTTTCAGGTAGAGAAACCAAATACTTTCGTCTGATTTCCTTTTTAGCTCTCCGTTTATAATTCTTGTTGTTTTATCTTAGTAGAAGTAAAAGGAATCGGGAGCATATTCATTAGTCTACAATTGCGTAAAAAATGTTATTTGTGTAAATTACAAATCATAATTTAAAAGAAAACTGAGTGCTTTTTTTTTCAATAATTCATGAGCAGTCTTTTAGAAAGCGTAAATTAAATGTTACACGTCAACGTGCGCTACATAGAAACTGTGATTCGAGAAAAAATATTTATTTAAAAATAAGCTATTGACTTGTTTAGGCTTTTGCTTAAAAATTAATTTTGATTCTCCACGCAATTAACATAAGGACCAAAATGCTGAGATCGTTCGAATTTTTGGATTCTAACCTAAGAAATTGTTAAATATTATTTCCCAAAACTTTGGAATAATTACTTTTACAGATTCCCACTATAGAAGAATTCATAAAAAAATAAATAAATAAAAAGTAAATAAAATATTATTACAATTTCAGTGGTATTTGAATAATCGATATCTCTCATGAAGGCCATGACTGATACAGTATTTCAGCGTGGCATCCAACGGAATCTGCCAAAATGTTTTAGTAATCTGTACAGTGCGCATGACTGAAAATTTTCGAAATTATCTCCCGAACCGTCCCGATAATTTTGGACATATGATAAAGTTCATGCGCATCAATGAAAATTCTTGAAACTGTTTTTCGAATTATCCTTATAATTTTGAACATAGATAACAAAATTCATGTTCATCATTGAAAATTCTCAAAACTATCTCCTGAATAGTTACGATAAATTTCGACATACATAACCTATTGCTAATAAATCTAGTAGTTCATGCTGCCGGACTATATAAATACTTAGTCGAGCACATATTCCATCTATCTACCAGCCGAACTCTTCAACATAGCTGTTTAATTCTGAGCTGCTTTTAAAATACACGGCACATCAAAACTAATGATAGAGAAAGAAAACATACCTGCCACTACTATAATGAATTTATTTCACAAATGTAGATAAAATATTGTTGCATGCGTACGGGTTCGTTATGGAATGAATGCACAAGACGTTAGAAAAAGTTAACAAAATTTATTCTTTTCACAAGAAATAAATCAAAATGCTGAAATATTTCTTCAGAGATATTCGCACAATATTACAATATCAGAAACGTTTAGCAAAACTCAATTCAAAACAGATAAACTAATTCTATCTCACAGCGAAATCGCTACAGCATTAGGTAAACAAACAGCAGTTCGCTTTAAACAGCTACAACTACAACTGAAATGAGGTGTTTCAATTCGGCTTTTATAAGCTTTTTAATTATCAATAGAACAATCTCGATTTTTCTAGATTTTTCTGGATGGCAACAGTAATTACGAGATATTTATTTATTAAATATTAAATGCACGCGTTCTTTTATTTCTATTTTTTCGACGTAGCTTTTTCTTCAAAAATCGTGTGCTTTGCACGGGAAAATAAAGCAATTTTAATTACAATTCTAAATAAATAGCCAAATAAATGTGAAATCCGTAACAAATATTAAGGCGTAACTCTTCATATTTCTATGGACATGCAAAGATGTTCGATGTGGATGCCTTTCGTAACACGGCAGACAATAGTTTAGTTCCAAAGCTCTTGCCAAATAGGTGTACGGATCCATCATATTCTAAATGTTGGACTCATAAAAGCGGTCAAATGACTTACGTCTCATCTTGAATTTCTAAGTAACATAACTCAGAAGAATGTTTGAAATAAATTATTGCCAGCCGAACAATTACATAGTACAACTTTCCATAAGGTTACCTAACCTGTGTAGAGAAAATAAATCACAAATTGAGTTTGAAATGGAGTCTGTAAGCAGAAGATACTTTAGAAAATAAAAGAGCGGACTTCACAGCAAAATTTCACAACTTTGTACAACTGCTTGATCCAACTTTTGGTCAACTTCTCGTTTGGCTACTAAGCTTTCATAAAGGACGTATCAGGCGTACATGATCGAAAATTAGAAGACAAAAAGTATCAACACATTAAAGAAAGTGCTGGCATCAGAGCATTTCCAGCTGAAGAGCGGCATTTCTAAAGGGTGAAAATATTTAGATATGCCGAGCTGCAAAATGCCTCTAGCTTAATACGAGGTAGGAAAAAAGAACGTCATCAAACAAGTAGAAAATATCAAAAGCTAAAGAGATTTCACCAATATCAATAAGTCGATTTTGATAGAAACTTCGGAGAAGAGAGATGTGTCTGTTCTGTTGATCCCGCATTGCTTGTTGCAACGTTACTGATAGGAAGATTTGATGATTAAGGTGAAAGATCTCTATCCGGAATAACAATATTTGATGAAATGACAATTAAACATTTTGACTAAAATTTAAATCGCTGTCAAACCAGTGATTCTTCCCACGATTCCAAATCCAGCATCCACAACCATTGATAAAATAAATTATGATCTGTGCCCAGGATTATCAAGGAATTATTACAAAAGATTGAGTTACATGTGCGAAAAGGGTTCATTAAGCATCTTATTGTGAATGATTGTGAAATCTGAGAAGCAATTGCATAAAAATGACTGACTTGCTTAGGGATGGGAAATTAATTTTGAAGGAGTTCGCCAGAAAATTGAAACAACCAAGTAAGAGGCTGAAGGTTCACTCCAAGAAAAATAAAATCCTTGTAAAATTCTTCCACCAATTAAAAGAGTCCTATATGGATTGCAAGACAACACATGTTTCTTCAGCACTTACTCACGCCATTTTCAAGGACTGAATAATAGTAGTATACTATTAAGAATAGAAATTCTTCCAGGTGGATTGCAACCGTTGTGAACAATGGGGTAATATAGAAATGTAAGAAGATAGTGCCTGAAGTAAAATTAACTTGAGGGGGAAAATATTAGGGAGAATAATTAAATAAAAATTAGCAATGCGTTTTAGATTAACTTCGATGACCATTCCGATTCCGATATATCGGGAGTGCTTTTTTATGACCACCCTGTATTTAAGCAAATAGTTAATTAGATTAATTAAATTTAGATTTAGTTAAAACTGCACTAGAAAAAAATTCAGGTAAATAATCTGTCATGGTTATTGAGAAAAAAAGGCATTAGCAAAAAATATAAAATTGTTTTTACATAAAATGTATGCAAAATAAAGGATTCTCATTCAATAAAAATGCATTTAAGGATGGAATCTATCTCGAGCCAATTTAGATGTTTTTAATGACGTGATTGTAATCTAATTTTTTTGGAGAGAAATTTTTTTTAGTCAGTGTAACATACAGTTGACTAATAATGCTGAAATGAAAGTGTCACGTTTAAGAATAACTAAAGGCAATATACTGATACTTTGAATAAAAAAATAAATAAATAAAACACGTGAAAAAATTAAAGCTTTCAGGTTTTACATTACACCCAAAGAGGCGTTTTTTTAACGTTTTGTGTGTTATCTTTATTTATTAAATATCATGTTCTTCGCACTTAAACCCTAAAATTCAGTTCAACAGGAATATCGCAAAATAATTTTTACATGAGCATATCCTTTAGAATTTCCAATAGACAGTCTCGCATGCTGAAGATAATTTTTTTTTTTTTTTCCGTATAGTGTCTGCCATTGCTAGCTTTGAAATCGTTGAGTTTGTTAATAAAAAATTCTTTAATCGTTGTGTTTGTTAATAAGAAATTCTTTAACAAAACTTTCTTTAATATGAAATAAATAATAAAACAAATTCCAACTTCGGGCTTCTAGATGTCCATATTGGGTGGAGAATTATGTTATTCAAAATTTGATGGCTCTAGGTACCGTTGTTTTATCACAATGCGAGAAACATACATACATTTTATGCAGATTCTTCCTTATTTAATTTCTTTAAATATAATACAGGGCTGTAATATTTGCTGACAACAGTTTGAAAAGTGAATCGACGCAAACTGCCAAAACGAAATTAATATGCCCTTCTGGGATAAAAATATAAAAATAACATTTATCAGGCTTTTGTGTATACGCTAGTGTCCTTCACAAATCAAACGCTTAATAACCGATTTTCTGATTACATAGCCATTTACATTACAAAAAAATTTAATCGTGAAAAATTTTAAATACATTCGCCACTGTAAATGTGATAAATCACGAGTCTTTTAACAGGATATGTTTTAGAATCACTACTTTCCAACAATTAAACTGAGGTTTTCCTATAGACATAAATAATGGCAAAATACAAAGACGATAGTATTGTGTTAACAACTCACTCAGGCGAAGTAGAGCGAATTCCCTTATACCAAGTGCTAAAATCCCAGTTTTTGAGAGTAGCGATGGTTTAACAGGTGGAAAGTGCAGATTTTAAAGCTCCGAAAATGCCTTGTAGCATTCTGCTATTGTAAGATAAGGGATTTAATAGCAGGTATAATCATCGAACGAAAACGTATACCTGACTTCACTAGCGTAAAATACTTGGAAATTACAGAAGCTGACAAACTAACATATACAAGGTATCTTCTCTACACAAGCAACAAAGCCTGCAAAGCTATTATACGCTTATATTCTCCTAGTTTACGAATATCAAGCGTTAGTTTTACAAATAAAAATGCAACAATATCTATAACTGTTAAAACACTATTTGTAGCCTGCTGTTGATGCTTGGCAATTTGGTCAACACAAAATACTCTTACGAATTTCGCAAATAGATAGATGATTTAAGTGTACTTATATGTGAAATTGTTGTATTTTTCTGTGTAATGTAACCCGAAAAAATCTAAAGAGAGAAGCTATGCCGGAAAAGTAAGAATACAGGGGCAAGTGCATTCAACATTGTGTAAATGGGGATCTCGGTAACTTGGCGAGATGTTGCGAAGCTGACAACGCCAAGTTGGCTACTTATTTTATCGCCTGATTTGCAGGAAATTGTCAAAAGTCGCCAAATTTGGCAACATTTTTGTCTTGTCTCTGTATCACCGTAATAAGTATTGTAATTGAATAAATGTAATTCCACTTTAGATGCCTGAAATTCAAAGAGGGAGAAAAGAACTTCCCCTCGTGTGCTTGTTCTCTCCCTGCCTCTCTCGCTCACCTACTGGATTGTATAGGGGTCTCCCTGAGACAGCTGTCGGCTGAGCAGGACAACATCTGCGATTTGCTTGTGCGGCAAGGTCTCTTGGACTTGGTGTAGACTTTCCTGCCCCAAGGGGATTTGAAACAACAACAACATAAATGTAATTGATCACTATGTTAGCTGTAACTGTAATTCGACCTTCATATTGCTTTCCAGTAATTTCGATTAACAGAAAGTACTAGAAATATCTCGGCAGCTGGTTGAAAACTATATAAGGCCGGAGAGAGCATTTGCTCTCAGTTAGTTACTTAGCTATTGTTGTTGCGAGTTGTTAGTTCCGCGTGAACTGAGATATCCGAGTTAGCTTTCTCTTAAGATGCGCTTTGCATTGCGTTGTGTTTAACGTTCTTAGTAGTTTGATGCGTAACTACTGATTGTACTCTGTGATACTGTAAACTCCCTTTACGAGTATTTCTGCTGAAAATTCCAGAACACTGAAGCGTTTATGTTGATAAAGTAACTTTTTATTAATCTATTATCGGACCTGTGTGCATTCAATCTGTTACGAAGCCGTACGCACGTAACAATACTTAGAAATCAATTACAGAACCTCCTGAACAAAGGCATAGGAATCACAACCATTTTCCCCTGGTATATCAGGAACTCAGATCTTCATAAAAATCGAAATATCAGTTATAGTAACAATGACATATTCGGTAATTTATTGAAATTTTATAATAAAAGTGAATTAGAAGTCCACACTTCACCAAGGAATGCATTTTTTTATACGGGATGGTAAGAATTATTACCCACGTGTTAGTATTATTATATTAGCAACATGAATTCTCAGGCTCCTTCGAAACTATCTAAGAATGTCCAGATCAATGTCTTTGGGCTGACGCTAGTCCGAATGATGAATTTCTATTTGTTTTATTTACATTATGTATAAAAATATTTTCGGCAATTTAAAAAAAAAAAATCAGAATTTATTTCAGATATGTGCATAAAAAGGTTCAAGATGGTATAAGAAATGATAGAGAAATGCAAAAATTTAAAAGGTGTACTTTCTTAGTTTATGTATATATATACATATATATATATATATATATATATATATATATAATACTGAATAGAAGCATATTCTAATTTTTAGTTGGAAAATTAGGTGAAATTATTTCCTTCATGTTATTTAGATTAACTTTTTCTCATCTGCTATTTTTAGCTGGCCTTTGACAACTCAACTCGGCCGACCTGGAAACGCGCTTTTCAAGGTCAGGTCGAACACGTGGAATTTTTCCTATGCATGTTGCTCTTGTTTATTTACTTGAACTTGCACCGCTTTGTTTTTGTTCATTATCCCAACGAAGAGTAACAAAGGGTTACCGGAGAAATGGGTTAAAAGTTGAGCGATTGACCTACTCAGAAGGAAGGTAAAAAATGAGAATGAATTTTTCAAGAAAAGAAATATCAATAATGTTGGAGATCGCTCGCATAATGACGGGAGTGAAAATAGGCGATACTCTGCGTTACCTAGAAAGTACAAACCCGGAAAGAGTTCCATACTTTTAAGAAGAATAAAAAGAAATCGAACCATTAGAAAATACACCCTGCTGAGTAGAAAATCGTCGCCACTTTTGCTTAATGCTCTTTTTTTCGCTAAAAAACTTTTGCTATTCTTAGAATTCTATACACATGGCAACGTTACACTACATACATTGAATTTTGATATTATTATGAATTTTGAAAAATTATGTGTGAAGGAACTCATTCATTTCGATAGTGAAGCCCAAAACTTTGTCTTTTTATGTGTTTATTTTCAAGGTTAAATGTGTTTAGCTATTTATTTACTAGAACATTCTAAATACAGTTTCTGCAGTATGGTTACTCATTTGGAATAATATAAAAAACTTAAATACATTAAACAGAACACTTTATAACTAGAAAAGGTATAATTTCTTGTTTAGGAAGAGAGCGAAGTGTTTCTTTTATATAATGTGTGAAAATTTGAAAACTTTTTATCTAATGCGTTTAGATGTTGAAATTTTAAAATCATAAATGTCGAATAGTTGAAAACATCAGGAGATTTGCTAAAATTTGTTAAAAACTCAGTTAGTTAAAAAAGTTTTTTTCTTTTCTATTCGATGGTGCAAACAATAAAATCCTGATATTTTTATTTTCTTTTTGTTAGACAGAGACATATGCAAAAAATCTTTCAAACATTAAATTAAAAATATATAAACCGAATTTTTTAAAAAAATAGCTGCAGCACATTGCATGTTCATCGAAAAGCAAGTGTGCTTGCAAAATTTGAACTCGATAGCATATTAGGAAGTAAGCTAAAAATCGATGTCGAAATTCCGACCATAGTGAAACACTATAAATAGTTTGTTTGCATGTTTATGTGATAAAATCAGAAGACCTAGCAAAATAGCAGAAATCCACGAAAGCGTTTTTACTAAGCTTAGAAACGAAGCGGTTCGAATACTTCCCCAGTAGTGGGTGGCTATTTGGTGGATTTTGCAAAGAGTCTGACAAATGTTTTATTGTGAGAGTTGCAAAGAGAAGTGCAGCTTAGGGTTTCAAATAAACGACTGGCTCAACTTTCGCGTAATCTCCAAAAACTTTCATGGTTCAATAGTAGCCAACGTTCACGGTCGACAGAGTAATATGTAAGTATCAAGAAGGCTGGTTCGGTTTATTTAGACAGCCCTCGAGTGTTTTAAAGTTATTAAAGTACTCGAGGGCTATCTGCCTAAAGGGAGGGATGCTTTCGTGGAGGACGTGTTAAGGGAAACTCGTTCGTATACACGTTACACATAGTTAAAAACACGAAAACGCCCATGCAGCCAGCCCGTTCGCGGGATTCGAACCTTGGACCGAACTACCAGTGTTCAGCGCCTTTACCGCTCGGCCGCTGATGGGCGAAACACTATAAATGAACTAAATCAAAACTTGTTTAACTAACTGAGTTTTTAACAAATTTGGGAAATTTCCTGATGTTTTCAACTATTCGACATTTATGATTTTAAAATTTCAACATCCAAAAACTCATCAGATAAAAAGTTTTCAAATTTTCACACATTATAAAAGAAACACCTCGCTCTCTTCCTAAACAAGAAATTATAATATATATCTACATGTATAAACAAGAAAGAATGTTTGTTTATTCGCTAACAACTCAGTCACTACTATAGCTATCGTCTCCAAACTTTCTACAATTCTTTTGTGGGTCTTGGAAAAGGTCGACGTCCACTTTCAACACTTTTAAAAAAAAAAAAAAAAAAAAAAAAAAAAAGTAGCTAAAACCAGAGATATTAATTAAAAACTCGGAAAAACGCTTATTTTCGTCCTCATTTTTCCGAGTGGCAACTCTCGCACGCTCGAGATAAAAATCTGATTAATTTCGAGAACAGTTACCGCTGCTCTCTTTCGAATTGTAGAGTTTGTTAATAAAAAATTTCTAAGTTTTACAAGGAAATAAAAATAGCATTGACAAACATTACATTATTTCCGATTACAAAAATTCGTGGGAAGCCATTCCGACTGTTCCGATTTTCGTACGACTTTAATCAGCCGAGATATTTAATTAAAAACTCTGAGAACGTTAATTTTTTTTCATTCATTTTCCCGAGTGGCAACAGTCTCGTGCGTTGGAGATAAAAATGCTTATTTCGAAAACTATTGCTACTGCTCGCTTTTAAATCGTAGAGTCTGTTAATCAAAAATTTTTAAGTTTTACGAAATCTTTATATACACTCATGTCCATAAATTAAGGATAATGAAAAATCAGGCAAAGGAAGAGTTAGAAGCAAAACAAATTTGACTTATTTGTAAAGCTTATTTATTACACAAAAGGTAAAGAGCAAAAAACGATGCTATATGTTTGATATTATTAAAAACATTAGCAATTTTTTCTCCCTGGAGCAAATTCAAAAAAAAAAACCCTATTTACAAAAAACCAATGTTACATGGTTGGTATGATTGTTAATACATTGTATGCCTCCCAGACGATGCAATACAGTCCGTACAATGCCTAAGCATGCTGAGTATCAAATTATCGATCTGATCTCGGGGGATATTACACCACTCAAAAAGCAATGCTCTCCGAAGTTCCGGTAGACATGTAGGAGGAGGTTGACGGGCTGCAACTCGTCGGCCAAGCATGTCCCAAACGTGCTCTACTGGATTCAAGTCCGGTGAGAATGCTGGCCAGTCCATACGGGTGATATCCTCCGATTGAAGGCATTCGCTTACGATGTTTGCCCGGTGAGGACGGGCGTTGTCATCCATAAACACAAATTGTGCGCCCATGGCGACCCGAAACAAACGTACATGTTGTTCCAGAATGACGTCCCGATAGATTTGGCTTGTCATGGTTCCAATTTGAACATGCAGGTCAGTTCTGGAACCCAGAATAATTCCACCCGAAACGAGCACTCCTGCACCACCGTAACGGTGTCGTTCAATGATGTTTTCTTGGTGGTAACGGGTACCTGGAGCTCTCCATATGAAAGTCCGGCGAGAATCAGACTGCAAGCTAAACCTGGACTCGTCGGAAAACATCACACAAGCCCACTGTTGCGGTGTCCACAATGCATGCTCTCTACTCCAGACTAACCGCAGGCGACAGTGAGTTGCAGTAAGTGGAACACATCTGACAGGTGTACGAGCATATAGACCAATCTGCCCTAAGCGTCTGTACACGGTCTGCCTTGAAACTGTCGTACCAGTGGCTGAAGAGAGCTGACGAGACAGTCTGAGGCTGTGCTCCGCCTGTTTCTTTTGGCCGTAACTGCCAAATACCGGTCCTCATTCGGCGTTGTAACTCTGGGGCGACCTGTGCTGTCTACTCACATTACCATCATCTTGGAATCGTTGCCAAAGACTGGAGATGATACTCTGGGCAATTCCAAGTTCGTCTGATACTTCCAGTTGGTTACGCCCACATTCCAGACGGCCGATAATTATACCACTTAAAAAATCATCCAAATGCGTCCTTTGTGTCATAACTATTCGATTATTGAACTGAAATGCTTATAAAGCGCCTGCGAACAATTTCACTTCTTTGCCTGTATTCCTTATATATTACTCTCTTACACTCTCGTCATAGTGACGTGCCATCGGTGTCATCTGGTTACTTCCTGAAATTTGCATATGATTCTTGAAGATGTGTGTAGTGATTTTACAGGTGATATATTTATTTTAGAGTTCGATTTCCGCTTGACTCCGAATTATCCTTAATTTATGGACATGAGTGTATAAAGAAGAATGTGTGTTTGTTTGTTTGTTCGCGTTGTTGATTTCTGATCAATTATGATAAATTTTTTGCCACATTTAATCAACTAAAATTGAATATAGGTGAAATAGTGGGAAGAACTTGAGCTTTAGAAGATTGATTAGAAAGCCGAAAATAATTAAAAACTGCGTGCCATTGTTGCTGATATAATGACAGAGAATTAACTTATTTTTCTACGGAAATTTTTTATGTGGGTTCCATATCGCATCACAGTGAAAAATGTATGACTATGAATCGTATTTTTTGCATCGTTATTAAAGAAGGATTAAAGCGGTATCGTTCTGTCTGTTGTTAGATACATAACTCTCAATCTAACTTAACTAGCATCGGGTACTAGCTTCCAAGACATGACGTCAGCCTCGTCAGCCAATCCAGTTCTCTTTAAATATTTCCAGAACATTCAATAACTGTACGTGTAGAAAAAGAGGAAAAAATAAACTTGACTACGGGGCTGCGGATTTAATTTCACGTACTTTCAAATAAGAAATGAAAAATGAAATGAAATGAAAACAACTTAAAATGAAACTTCAAAATGAACTTTAAAATGAAAAGAACATGCATTTAGAATTGTGACAGGGGAAAAAACAAAAAGAAAAGACGAAATTTAAGTTAGGGTTTTAAGTGTATATATATATATATGTATATTTATTTAAATTGACCGATTTTTTACATTAATAAATACATTGCATTCTCGAGCAAAAGTGTCATATTCAAGGCTATGACGTCATACGGTACAAGATTTTCATCGCTTCCTTACAGATATCATCACTGCATTTTACAATCTCAAAAACAGCTGATTAGCGTTGATTAGCGATTAAAATTATTTCCAATGAAATCCAGTTTATCATTTTTAGTTTTGCCGTAAGTTTATGTACATTTTTCTCAGTATAAATATTGATTTTGGTAATTTATTGTGATACGTAATATTACATTCTTTTGTAGGACATTTTAATTCTAACATCCAAAAATGTATCCGTTATAAAGATCCGAAATTTTCAAATATTATAATTCTTCACTCTCTTTTAAAGAAGCAGGAATATGCGTTTCCGGCTGTGTTTAATGTTCTTGAAAAACTCAAAATACGCTCCTCAATGTCAAATTAAAACGCAGACAAATAAATGTACTTGGCAGGAAACGAAAATGATATTCAAAAACAAAATATGTTTTTTAAAAACAACATTTGAAATTAATAATACAAGGTGACGGAAGAAAAGCAAAACTAGAATATCATTTTCGTTTCCTGCCAAGAAAGGAAATGAAAATATGAAGAAAAGAGATGAATCTATATTCAAAAGATGAAATCATGGTTTTGAAAACTTACAATCCGACAGGGTATTACAAAAATTTTATATTATTGATATTACTAATATTATTATTAGACCAAGAGGCGTTAGGCCAGAAAGAGCTATTAATCTCTAAGCTGCAGTTTGCGTCGAAACACTAAAACCGTTGAATCACTTTTCAAATTGTTGACACCAAATATTATCACCCAGTATCATATTTAAGGAAATTAAAAAATAAAAAATCTACACGGACACATGTATGTTTCTCGCATTGCGAAAAAATGACCATCAAATTTTGAATAACGTAGTCTTCCACCCAAACAGGAAACCTGGAACCACCAAACCTGGAAGCCCGAATTTGCAATTTGGAATTTGTTTTATTATCTGCTTCATATTTTGTAATTCTTTAACGAATTTTTGATTAAAATACTCAACGATTTCAAAACAAGCATTGGCAACGCAGTATGGAATAAAACATTTTTATCCCCAGCGCGAGACTCTCTATCGGAAATTCCAAAGATATGCAATTTTTGAATATTTTTCCAAAGATAGGCAATTTTAACATATTTTTAGGCTAAATTCTCTCGAAACATGTATATGCGTGTAAAGGAAAAAAAACGCTTCCTTTGGCCTTGTTTTTTAAAAATCACAATGTAATATCTGAAAGTTTTCAGACTTTTATTATTTTACTATTTTGATTTTTATTATTTATTACAGAGTAGGTAAAAGTGACTGAATTATGTTGTTTTTATCTTCCGTTTAAGGTTTTTATACCTTTATTTAATCTGAATGCAATAGTTGTACAATTATCAACAATTTGAAAGTTGTTTAAGTACGGCTAAGCCTAGTTTCTTACCATAGCAGCCATATTTGTTTACTTTGGAACTTAGTAGAATAGTGGATTTGTTGCCAATCTAGAGACACTAAGCTTCGCAACAACAAAGATAATGTCTTCTTTTACTATTACAAATTAAATCGTGCTGGAATAATTATCATTTAAGTTATTAAATTATCCCATACATTGACTCAGCATAGAGTCCACAACAAATTAAGTCAATTTCTACGTCTTCAGTGTATTTTTTGCAGAGTGAGATCAAAAGTAAACTTTCAGTTTTGTGCATCGAATAATCTTTTTGCCCGCTGGCCAGATTACTTGTTTTTGTGTAGAAACGCTTAATTTTAATTGCAAAAATTGTTCTTTAAATTGTTTTAATTGTATTTATGTTTTATATTTTTTCTATATTTTTCAATTTTTAATAAAGATATTTTGAGATTTCATGTATTTCTGCCTTGTCACGAAGTGAGAACTGAATTAATTGAATGAGAAATGTGGGAAATATATCTCTAATGAAATTCGAGGAAATAAGTTTAAATGAAATGCAGCAGAAAGTTCGTATAATTTAATATTTCGTACAAGGAAGTCATGTGAAGTACACATCAGATTTTTTTTAATTTGATAGAATGATAAATATCGGATGACTTTTGTATTAAGAACTCAAAAAAAAAAGTTTTAATTTTTATGCTCAATATTTCATTTTAAGAAGAAATTATGTGGAGCAAAACATTGGACAATTATATAGCTAAAAGAAAACCACGTTTTATATGTTCGATTTAATGCCTTTTCAGAAATCAAAAGTGTCCAATCGCTTTTGCCGAATATTTTATGTCTACCTATGCTTATAGACCTAAACTATACTCAGGCAAATATTCTGTTTACTTTTTAAATAACTCTTTTGAGCATCCTTTTCTGTTGTTTTCATGTTGATTGTAAACATCTTAAAAGTAACTTATATTCGGTTTGGTGACAATATTTATATGTTTGATGTATTTTTCGAATAAAGGAATGAGAGTGTTATTATTACTTAGAAGTTAGTTGCACATTATGCATTCTTTGTGTACAGTCACGAATAATGCAAATTTTCGGCCCTCACTGTATTTGAATCCACATTTCTATTTTATCACCTTCATGTATCGGAGTACGTTTTAATTTAAATATTTACTTGCATTCGTATGCATCCGTATTTAGGTAAACATTTGAATACTTAAATGAAGTCAAAGTAAATTTTCCTTGTAACGTAAATAAAACGTAAAACGCCGAAACTTCGAATTGTAACGAAATACGGATTTTTCTCTCTCCGTCTATCATTGGATCGCTATTTTTCGGTTACAGTGTAAGTAAGAATTTCAAATATATTTTGGTTGCTCTGAAATGTAGCAAATTTAAATTAACGGAAATGTTTGAATGACATTCTAAACAAAGCGTATTAAAATATCTTACCTTCACTGCATTTTTGAAAAGGCAATTTATAAATTACCCTTTCAAAGTAATTAAAAGATGGCTTTATCGAGGAATTCTAGACAAATGTCGCAGCAAAAATTTTAAATTATAAATCAGAAGCCATTTTCCTGTATAATATGATGGTATGTCTTATTAAGCGTCCATTGAAGAGAAGTTTATACTATACTGTATTTTCTTGGATAAAACTATAACTCAAAAATTGTTTACAGTCTCATTTCAATTAGTTACTAAGTGGTTAGTCAGTTCAATTAATTCTTATGTGGTTGCTATTATCATTAATTGGTTATTACTGCCAATAGTAATCACTTATATAAAATGATAGGTAACTAGGAATAATCAATAGTTATTTATACATAGCTTATAATTTGTTCTTTTTACTTCTTTGTACGAAGTAAAAAGGAAGTATTACAATCACAAAAAATTTCGGGTATCATATTTCAACGAAAATACCCATTTTGACAGCTATCGAACGCAATTTAAAGATGTTTTTGAGTGATATCTAAACGTAAGGACAGAATACAAGATTCTTCCCCCTCCCCTAGAAAAAAAAACTGATTTAAAATGGATTCTGAAGAGATTTTTTCGTGACACCCGTGCGTACATACGTATGTATATATCTCACATAACTCAAAAACGAGTAGCCTCAGAATGCTGAAAATTTTCACATAGGACTGCCATAACATGTAGATGTGCACTTCCTATTTTGGTTGCAATCGGCCACAACAAAAGTATATAAATATATGTATATATATATATCTACTCTGTTACTCGGTTCAGTGAGTAGAGAATGTTTTATTCCTATATGTTTGTAAATTGCGCATTTTTTGCTTTAAAAGTAATTGAATTATGTTGTTCTTATCTTCTGCTTAAGGTTTTTATGTCTTTAGTAAATTTGCATGCAAGATTTTGTAGAAGTATCAACAATTTAAAAGTTTTGTAAGTGCGGCTAAGCCTAATCATTTTTCATATGGCAGCCATATTTGTTTACATTTGAAACTTAGAAGAATAGTGTATTTGTTGCCAATCTAGAGAAATTAAGCTTCGCAACAACAAAGATAACGCCTTGTTTTATTATTGCGAATTAAATCATGCTTAATCCATTCTGGAATTTATTCCAGGAAATAAGTGTTTAAGATTTACTTCGTAATTTCTAATATAGGTATTTTGAGTGTTTATGCATTTATGCGCTGTCTGGGAGTGAGAACTGAATTAATTGAATGAGAAATATGGATCGTCTGTGACAAACTGTTTCTTTTTTTCTGTTTGTTTAATTTCTTTTATGTATTATTTTAGATATTTGAATAGAACATGTGGCAACGATTAGGTAATTTTTCAGATGATGTATATAAATTTTGTGCATTCTGAGTTGTAAAATAAATGAAATGTAATGCTGTTAAGTGAACCTAGCGTCAGAGTGTCGCTATGGTAAACAAATATAGTGAGTTTTAAAGAGTGCATTTATTCGAATTTGGTTTATGCTGTATTGACGAAGTAGATTTAATTTAATCCGATAAGTGTAAATGAAGTGCGAGAAAAAATGCTTAAAATGTAGTATTCCGTGCAAGAAAGTCATGTGGTATACATATCAGATTTTTCTTAATTTTATCTTGTAACCAAAACGGTCACTAGAAAAAAATAATTGTAACATATTTAAGTTAATACACAAAACTAAAAGCTTTGTTAAAAATATGAACATACGGAAAAATAGAATTGAAAATGGATCTTTAAAAATTTTTACAGCTGGGAATGCTTTTATAACTATATAGGATTTTATGTAACTGATTATGATTAACCGATTATAGTATTATTTTACTTATACTATCACTCCTACTTTCGCAGGTCCCACCGCGATGCAAATTAGTAATGTATATGTTATGATGAAAGAAAGAAATCTGGAGAATGTTGACATTCTCCAGTGAATGTCAACATTTACACAGTCGCTATGTATTAACAAAGTATTTGCTAAATATCCTTATTTCTCATTTACACTGGCAAATGTTAACCTTCACCATGCACTGATGGTGACAGTTGAATAAAAATATTTTTGTTCCATTTTTATAGCATACTTTATTATAGACTAGTCAGACTATATCAGAATAGGAGAAAATTTAAGTTACAGCACATGTAAACAAACTGTCGAACTTGAAGCGAACAGTACATTCTAAATGAGAAAAGAATATAACATCAATAATATACTTACTTAAATTATGTTGATTGACGTTATACAGGGTGTTTATAAAGCCCCGAACCCATTTTGATGCTTAATAACTCATAAAATAATAAAGATAGATTAAAATTAATAACATAAATGCTTAGACAGACTCAAAAAGTTTCATGACCCTTGTCAATGAACTTTCACGTGTGCCCCCTTCGTCGTACGGAGAATATCGAGTCGATATTCAGTTTCAAGCCAGGTACCGGCAAGCATGTCGGCATCGACAGAGGCTATTGTGGTTGTAATTCTGGCTTTTAGGTCATCCATGTTCGACACTCTCCTCCTGTAAACGTTGTCCTTTACAAATCCCCAAAGGAAAAAGTCTAGCGGCGTTATATCAGGTGATCTGGGTGGCCAAAGAATTTGACCTCCTAAACCGCCATAAAATCTGTGCTTTCTCTTGTGGTGTATGCATTCTCCTTAATATCCGGTTGAATAAAACATCACATACAAAAATACTAGAACAAACACATCAAAAGTAAACATAACATTGCAATAGTTGCCAAAAACAAAAGAGAGAAAACTGCAATTAATAAGCAGACGATATTTAGAAAAGTACAGATATTTAGACTGGAAAATGAAATTATCTGAAATTAACCACACGCGCAGACGATATTTACAAAAGTAAAGATATTCAAACCTGAAAAGGGAAATATATAAGTCAATAAATGCCATAAGTTTGTTTATACCTTCATTATTTTATGAGTTATTAAACATCAAAATGGGTCCGGGACTTTATAAACGCCCTGTATTATAATCTTATTTATTGTTACAACTTAAACGTTTATGACACAGAAGAGTCCCTTCCTTGCTTTCACAACTGCATTTAGTCATGGAACACTTCTTTCTTCTCGTTTCGATCTCTACCAGAGCATGTTTGTGCTTGTCGACTTAGACCGGTGTTTATCCGAATGCTTAAGAATATAACCAGATATTTGGTCTTTCACCGACGTACTTGGTGGTATATGTTGGCATTCTCCAGTTTCGGCCTTTCACGGCAACATATATGATGAAAAAAAGGTGCTTGAACTTAAGAACGAGCTTTTGGCGACGATCGCTGATTGTCTCACAATTATTGTCGGCCAGCCTCTACATTGGCTTCAGTCTTGTCTAGAACTGGCTTTAGTCTTTGCTAGCCGTGTTTGCTCGTAAGTCGAATGTATGGGGCGAAAGTTGCAGGCGAACTTTGCCTTGTGAATATAGAATTTTAAGCACTTAAGTGTTAGTTAATTGTTTGTGTTCTTCTAAACACGTAAGCAACATAGCCTTTTGTTATTATACGAGCTGTATTATTCTTTAAGTTGAAGATCTACTAAAAGAAGGGTTTGCTTTAAACTTTTTTCCGACTTTGTGGTATTTTATCGAGAGATTTAGGATGTGGCGACTGGTGGATTGAGAGTCTTGAAGGAGTCAGAATAAACATTTAAAATAACTAAGTTCCTTAGAACTGAAAAATCTGTAAGATATAGTATTCCTACCTATCTTAAAATATTACTATATCAGCCTAAGTGTTGATCCTTTCGAATTCTCGCACTGGCTTGAAGATGAACGCAGCCAACGGAAGGTTGTAAAAGACCGTTTTATTGAACACAAAATATTTAACAGATGGAACGGACATATGTGCTCAAACACTGACCACTTGCAGCGAGAACCTAAAATAAAATGTAACATTAAATTTAAAGAGTATTGTGAGACTACCCAATTCAATTTAAGCTAACAGGTTAACTCGGGAAACCTACACAGGCAGGATAATAATTCAGTGATAAGAATGGCATATCAGCTATTAAGGCTGATAGAAACTAACAACGTGCACTCACAATAGCGAAATCACGCTCTGTCTAACCTTTCCCTCCAACTGTTTAAGTACTCTCTTTCACTCCTAAATCATATACGTCCTGGTGAGAAAACGAGAGGGGAATAAGAGAATTTAGGAAAAACTCGCAAAATAAAATAACTATTAGTAAAAATAATAAATAAAACCCTCTAAATCTTTCCAAAAAAATTTATCTCTAAATATTATAATTGGTCATTAAAAGCATCTGGAAGCATTATTTCACAAATAATGCCCTTCAAATTTTCATGTTGGAAACAAAAATTGGTTTTATAAGTCTTCAGTTGAAACGATTAATGTCAGTTCTTTAATAATAAATTCTCAAAAAAGAATTTGCCAAGTTACAAGCGACACAAATTTAAAACTTGAATTGTCGAAAAAATTATTAAATAACTTTTGCCTGAAGTTCAGGACAGAATTTCCAATGCTTTCTGAATGGCTCTAAACACATGCCTAAGATTTTCTAGAAATGTGTTTTCAGCATTAAGGTTTAAATTTAAAAAAAATATTATATGAACTAAGCCAAAACGTAGCAGAAGCTCTACGTGCTACAGTATCATATATTTGTCCAAAATATATCAGATATTTATCCAAGTTGACTTTATGTAAAAGCAGACAAGCACATTCAGTTCATTTAGTATGAATATTTGGTTTGATCTTTAATGGACGGTAAAATTATATTCGTATGAATATCAAAGTACTGTTTTCATATTAATTTTCTTCATGATTTACTAACAGAAAATGTTTTAATTTATATTTTAGTTTAAATGCCTCTATACCTAAGGTCGTAAAAATATTTGCTCAGTTAAAAGGGTAGCTAAGGAAAAATGTTTGAGAAACCTTGAATTAACTGATACAATCTCAAACGCATTACATTTATAATACACCATTTTGATAATTTTGATGGCTATTGCAGCATTCTTGTAATTAATAAAAAGATACCTCCCACCGACCGCCCAGACAGTATAGTGGTTAGGGAAGCCAACTGCGGTACCGAAGGGCAGGGTTTCGAATCCCGAAGAAGGCATGGCTGTTTGTGTATTGTCTTTGTAGCACGGGAGGCACTAAATACATGACAAGCCGAAAGTCCTCTCATGTGGCTTGTTGGTAAGGGAGAAGGTTTGGGAACCCTCGGACCCCTCCCGGACCCAAACTGGGTTGGAAGTAGAAATCCAACCTGCTTGAGGCTCTGAGAACCATTCTTCCATGAAAATACATGGACAAAACGACAACAACTACAACATGCCTATTGCGGCAAAGCCATCGAACTATTAAAAATAACATTACCCTTTTTGTGAATGGCATCACTCACGTTTTTGTATTCAAAAATGTTCTTGCTTGTACTGTACGTTATATTTATGTTAGGAAATAAATAGGCATAAAAATACTATCTCCTAATATTTGGTGCCGAAATAACCATTTACGAAACAGGACCTTGAACTTATACTTCCTACTGTTGGATTATTTTTGCTGAATTATTTTACTACCGACATTAAAGCGTAATTTTGTTTTGTGTTCTACTACACGAGCAATGGCGCCGACCGCTGAAGCTGTAGACAAAATGACGCAACTGAAACGAAAGCGGAAAGCCGTGCGAAGTAATGTTTCTCGCTTTTCTACTGAAATTGATACTTTGAACGATGATTTCTCAATTGAAAAGATTGAATATATTTCTAATCGCTTAACAGCTGCCTTAAATGATATGAAACTAATAGATAACGAAATTCACAATTTTCTTTCTGACGATGAATACGAAAATGATAATTTGCAGTGTGAAAACTACATAGATACTGGTGAATCCGCAGTTTTCAAAGCACAAAAAATTATTCAGAACAAATTATCGCTAACTGCAAATAATGTTATTGCTTCCAATATGGATACCAATGATTTGGCGATGAAATTTAGCGAACTTTCTACTACAGCGCCTGTGGCTCAATCATATACAGTTAAATTGCCAACAATTAAACTACAATCATTTACAGGAGAAATTGAACAGTGGCAATGTTTTTGGGAACAGTTTAAATCTTCTATAGATGCCAATCCACATCTTTCTGTTATTGATAAACATGTTTTCCTCAGAGGTTATTTAGATGGTGAAGCTAAACGCCTTGTTGATGGAATTAGTGTAATAGGA
>KK120374.1:675077-701872 GCA_000611955.2 Stegodyphus mimosarum | reverse complement strand
AAAGGTGACCAAACGAATGTGCATTTAGTGTGTAGTCGCAACAAACTAGCTCCTATAAAGAAAGTTACCTTACCTCGTTTGGAGCTCTTAGCGGCCCTAATGGGAGCACGTTTGTTACAATATTTCTGTGCTGAAACAAATATATGTTCGTCGAATGCAACATTATGGAATGATTTTTAAGTTGTTTTAGGGTGGATACGCAGTGACCCCAACAAGTGGAAAACTTTTGTTAGCAACAGAGTAACAGAAATTATTTCCTATACTAATCCTTCACAGTGGAGACATTGCCCTGGCAGAGACAATCCAGCTGACAAACTTTCTCGAGGTGTTTCACCATCAACACTAAAAAACCTAAAAATTTGGTGGAACGGCCCTCCATGGTTAGTCAAATCTCCAGAATATTGGCCTCATTCTGATACTATCTCTACAGATTACAGTCATAACTTAGAAAGAAAGAAAGAAAAAGTTCAGACCCTTCACATCGTATCTACTCAACCAATCATAAATGCTACAAACTACAGTTCTTACTTTAAATTGCTACGTGTAACATCCTGGATTTTTCGCTTTATTCACAACTGTAGGAAACAAGAAAAGTTAGTGGGTGAGTTACTTGCCACAGAATTAAATCAAGCTCGTATTTATTGGATACAGACCGTTCAACAAGAATCCTTTCCTTCAGAATATGAAGCTCTGTTGACAGGAAAATCACTCCCTAAGAAATCCAGGATAAAAAATTTAACCCCTTTTTCAAGAACAATGTTATACTTCTTGGTGGTCGACTACAATTTTCTGATTTATCTCATGCTGAAAAACATCCCATATTATTGGAAGGTTCTCATCATTTTACAACCCTACTGATACGCCAAACACATTTACGAATGCATCATCTCGGTGTTCGGATTGTACTTTCTCAGCTTCGTTCAGAATATTGGATATTAAGAGCAAGGCACGCCATTAAAAAGGTGTTAAAGACTTGCCTTCCATGTAAAGTACTGAAACAAAAGAGAAGTGAACAGATAGAAGCTCCATTACCAGCTGAGCTAATTCAAAAGTCATCTCCTTTCGAAACTACCGGAATGGATTTTACTGGACCTCTCTACGTAAAAAATAACAACTTCGTTACAAAAGCTTACATTGTCATCTTTACATGTGCTACAACCCGAGCTATCCACTTAGAATTAGTTTCCGATCTGCGTACTGACGTCTTCCTACTTGCATTACAACGTTTTGTCTCTAGACGTTCACTTCCTTATACGGTGTATACTGATAATGCCACAACTTTCTGTGCTGCGGACAAAGAGCTGAAATTATTCTGGGATACTATATCTTCTGCCAAGGTACAACAATTCTATGCCCACCACAACATCAAATGGAAATTCATCGCCCCACGAGCGGCTTGGTGGGGAGGATGGTGGGAAAGAATGATAGGCTCAATTAAGCAATGCCTTCGGAAAACATTAGGTAAGGCTCTTTTGGATGACGCTGGTTTGATCACTGTATTATGTGATATTGAAGCCGCTCTTAACAGTAGACCGATTGTCCATGAATATGGAATAAAAGATGACTCTGAGGAAGCTTTAACACCCTCGCACTTCCTCATAGGAAAGAAATTAACTACTATTCCTTCCAGCCCCACAAATCCTGAAACAAATTTAAATCGTATGTGGAAGAATCGTCAACATTTGATGGACTCCTTTTGGAAAAGATGGCAAAAGGAATATCTGATGGACTTACGTACATTTCATCAAGTGCGGAATCCATCTGAAACAAATAAAATCCGTAAAGGGGACATTGTCCTACTACAAGAAGATGTTAGACCTCGCCACACTTGGAAAAGGGCACGTGTCGAGGAGCTAATCCTTGGCCGCGACGAGAAAGTCCGTACTTGTGTTCTACGCATCAATGGACATACCATTACCCGACCGGTGCAGCTGGTTATCCCCCTGGAGGTTGACCAGGGTGGGGTGGATGTTGCGGCAAAGCCATCGAACTATTAAAAATAACATTACCCTTTTTGTGAATGGCATCACTTACGTTTTTTGTATTCAAAAATGTTCTTGCTTGTACTGTACGTTATATTTATGTTAGGAAATAAATAGGCATAAAAATACTATCTCCTAATAATGCCTATGACGTACCTCGCGAAGAATTGTTTGTTTTTGAACTAATCGTGATATTGTTTTGTCTTGTGATTTAAACTGCAGTTTGCTTGCTATACGGATCATTTGTTATTCAGTTGAAGAAAAAAGAATTTGAGCGATTTAGTAGCAAACGACGGTTGGTCTTCTCAGAAACATTCCAGGGTATTTGCATTTCATTTTTTGCAGCACATAAGAACAATTTTACCCCTTAAATTTAAGAATCATTGCACTTAATATTTCTGAAATTTTCTTCTTGTGTTCTTTCTTGTCTTTAACTACATAGTAGCGGAAGTACCCGATGCCAGTAAAGTTATCTAACAACAGAGAGAACGATACCGCTGAAAACCTTCTGTAATAACGATGCAAAAAATAAGATTCATAGTCATACATTTCTTAGTCTGATGCGATATGGAAACCATATAAAAAATTTCGATAGAAAATAAACGAATTCTCTCTCATTATATCAGTAACAATGGCACCCAGTTTTTAATTATTTTCGTCTTTCTAATCAAATGGTCGTAAAGGCTCAAGTTCCGTCCAATATTTCACCTATATTCAATTCCAGTCGATTAAATGTGGCAAAAAATTCATCATAATTGATAAAAAATCAATAACGCGAACAAGCACACAAACAGACATTCTTCTCGAAATAAAGCATTTTCATCTCCAACGCGCGAGACTGTTGTCACTCGGAAAAATAGTGCGAAAATTACTGCTTTCAGAGTTTTTAATTAATATCTCGGCTGATTAAAGTCATACGAAGACGGGAATAGCCGAAATTGCTTCCCGCGAATTTTTGGAATCGGGAATAATGCATTTAATGTTTGGCAATGCTATTTTTATTTCGTCGTAAAACTTAAGGAATTTTTTATTAACAAACTGTAGGATTTGAAAGCGAGCAGCGGCAACAACTTTCGAAATAGAGCAGATTTTCATCTCCAGCTTGCAAGACTTTTGCTACTCAAAAAAATGAGGGTGAAAATGATCGTTCTTCCAAGTTTTTAGTTAATATCTCTGATTTTAGCTACTTTTTCTGGGGGGGGGAAGGTAGACGTCGACCTTTTCCAGGACCCAGAAAAGAATTGTAGAAAGTTTGGTGACGATAGCTATAGTAGTGACTGAATTATTAGAAAACACACAGACAAACACACAGACTTTCTTCTTTATATGTATATAGATAGATAGATAGATATAAAGTTTTTTTTTTAAATTCCAAAGTAAATAAAATAGAGTTCTCTTTCTATTTTTGTCTGCTCTGACATTTCTAATATTTCCAGGTTGTTCTCTAATCCATTTAATACTTATTTTATATTTTTTCAATGAGTAATTTTCGTAGTAATTTATGCATTTTCTCTGAAAGAGAAAACCCACAGATTACCGCTAGAATTCATACTCATAAAACTTTCTTTTGTTTTGAATTATAATACATAGATTACTGCTAAAATTCACACTCATAATTTTCTTTTCTTTTGAATTCTATCTACTGTTATTTGACTGTCAGCATAAATACAATATTTGAAATTAGGAGAGAAGAAGAAAGCCATTTCGAATTTTGTAAAAGGGCAACTGTATCAACTTGGTTATTTCAACCGGTTGAGCATAATTTAAATTTACTTAAAATTAGTAATTAGTAAAATTATTGCATATAAATTCATGCCAAACTCAAGGTTGTTGTGTTACTAATTTTATGTTTCACTTTGCATATTTCTATTCCGTTTCCGTTTCAATTTACTTATTAAGAATTCCTTTTGAAACAGTAAAAGCACAGTCTGTGTTATTATTTATACATATGCTCTAGCTATAAAATTTTCATTTAAGAACCCATCTTTAAATCAAAGCCAACACCTTTATTATAACTGCAGCACAAGACTAATTCCTTAGACTTTTAAACAGGCTGAAAGAAGACACTTGCAGTCATTAATCTTTGCTGTAGGTTTACTGGTATTCAGATTTCAATAACCCAGCCTTTCTAGTTTCCATTCCTCAAGGCAATGGCCCTTCGCTACATCGTGTAGAACAGGCCAAGTTCAGACTGAATTGTTAAGCGCCAGAATATCGATAGTTTTCTTTGTTCTTCTTCATTTCTGTCCCATATTTTATATCCACTTCCTACGGTCATACTAACCCTGCCATTTTATTCCTACGCAGTAGAAATGGAGCAGTAATTATTGTGAAAAATTAACGAATGACAGTAATAGAACTCAAATTGCTCGTTTTAAAAGTGCTTATTTAAGATGCTGTAGCTTGAGAAAGAGAGTTATGATACGTATTCTGTGCTGTATTTTATTGTTTTTAGATGATAACATGTTCGTTTTCAAGCATACCAAAGCTAGCTGTATAACAGCCGAATAATGTCGAGTTATACAATAACACGCATCGTACAAAATGACGTATATTATTGCTTGAAAAGAAATAACAAGACAAACATGAACTATAAACCTTAGCGTAAAATATAATAAGGGTATTGTTTTCTTCTTATTTTTTGCTTCATTTTTAACTGATGCCGCTCTAACGGAATAGTACCCTTTTTTAAGTAAATACCAAACCGCTATCGAATGCAATTTAACGATGTTTTTGAGGGACGTTCGTACGTAAGAACAGAATAAAGGACCCTTTTTCACCCAAAAAATTATAAAACTGATTTAAAATGGATTCTGAAGAGATTTTTTCGTTGCGTCTGTGCGTACGTACGTACGTATGTATGTACGTATCTCTCATAACTCAAAAACGAGTGGCCTCACAACGCTGAAATTTTGTATATAGGACTTCTATAACATGTAGACATGCACCTCCTATTTTGGTTGCAATCGGCCGCAGCAAAAGTATATAAATTTATGTATATATATAACCACTCTGTTACTCGGCTCAGTGAGCTCAGTATTTTTATACTTATATGTTCGTAAATTGTGGGTTTTTTGCTTTACAAATAATTGAATTATGTTGTTCTTATCTTCCGGTTAAGGTTTTTATGCCTTTGGTAAATCTGCATGCAAGATTTGTAGAATTAGCAACAGTTTAAAAGTTGTTTAAGTGCGGCTAAGCCTAATCATTTTTTTCATGGCGGGCGTATTTGTTTACATTTGAATCTTAGGAGAGTATTGGATTTGTTGCGAATCTAGAAAAACTAAGCTTCGGAACACCAAAGATAACGCCTTTTTTTATTATTGCGAATTAAATCATGCTTAATCCATTCTGGAATTTATTCGAGGAAATAAGTTTTAAGATTTACTTCGTAATTTTTAATACAGATATTGTGAGTTTTTATGTGTTTTTGCCTTGTCGCGAAGTGAGAACTGAATTAATTGAATGAGAAATACTGAATCGTCTGCGAAAAACTGTTTCTTTCTTTCTTTTTTTTTTGTTGTTGTTTGTTTGTTTAATTTCTTTTACATATCGTTTTAGGTTTATTATAGTCTTTGAATAGAACATATGGCGACGATTATGTAATTCTCCAGACGATATACATAATTTTTGTGCATTCTGATTAGTTATAAAATGAATGAGATGTAAAGCTGTTAAGTGAAGCTAGCGCCAGGGTGTCGCTGTGGTAAACAAATATAGCGAATTTTAAAGAGTGCATTTATTCTATTGTGGTTTATCCGCTATCGATGAAGTAGATTTAATTCAATCGAATATGTTTAAATTAAATGCAAAATGCGTATAATTTAATATTCCGTACAAGGAAGTCATGTGGTGTACACAGTAGACGTTTTTTTTTGTGTGTGTGTGTGAAAAGACTTTAAAGTAGATATTCCAATCTATTGTCGTATTATTACTGATTTCTAACTGAAGTTAGCAAAGTTCAATAGAGTTAAATTAATCCATTTTCTTTTTTTGACAGCAAGAACGTACGTAACAACGCCATATAGGAGCTTTGTTTGACTCAATAGTTAACTTCATAGAAGGATTTTGAGAATAAAGTCTATTGCGATGAATTATTCCTTTGTCCTGAAAGAATCTTATGGCAGCGTCTTCGTCATTAGGTAACTGCCAAATTATGTAATAATCCAGCGTACTAAAAAAATGACGAAATATGGCAAAAAAATAATGAGTGACGTTATGTCAAGCGTTAAATTCTTGAGCCATGATATTTGGCCTTTTGTTGTAGCATTGTTTCCTTCTCATTTTTGCTTCAATTTTAACTGATGCCTCCTAACGGAATAGTACCATTTTTATTCTAACTTTCATTTTTCTTCTGATCTGTTGTTATTGAATGATAAATTTTAATTTTAGAAATCGTTAATAAAATGCATCTAGAGATGTTAAGAGAGGAAAATAACATGATCTTCTGTCATTGCTTTTGGAGTATTGACTGTCATACGATTGCCATGCTGGCGATTGCCTTCCTTACTTTCGGTGCTATTCTGTTATCAGGACCGAATTCAGAAATGTATGAATGTATGTGTTCATGTTCATGTATGCATGTGTAATATATTCAAGTACGAATGCATGTGTGTGTATACATATACACATATATGTACATAAATACATACGTGCATACATTCAAACATTTTTTAATCCGGTCCCGATAACAGAACAGTATCCTTCTTTCTTCAGGGATGGCTCTATCTCGAAATAAATACTTCCAAGCCTCGCTTAGTTTGTTTAGTCGAATACTGAAAGCACGGGATGACCATTCTCCTAAAAGAAGGGATATCATTGTGGAACAGCTTCTAAGGGAAACTGGCTTGTATTCGCGTTACACATGGGAAAATTGCCACCCGACAACAGCCATGCAGACACCCTTTCAATATCCATGCAGTCAGTCTAAACTCGAAGCCAGTGTGAAGCTAGTGTTCAGTGGTCTTATGTTAGTGGCTGCTTGTAATCTATGACGTTGTTGTAGGTCGTGTTAAATGAAATCCGTCTTCTATAAAATAAAATCAAGTGGAATTAATAAACCTTATTAAATCAAATCCTGTTAAACAAGAGTTAACAATATTTTAATTATTTCACATTGTAAATTCAGTTATCATAAAATTTCAGCCTGGCGTAACTTTGTAATCATAAAAGGTGCTACGTATTTCATTTCATTCTTTGATAGTAGTAACTGAATAGTGCCTGATTAAACAGGAATGAAAAGAAGGCCAGTTATTCCTTAATGAAGAGAAAACGATGGAAAAAAAAGAACATTTCTTTAGATGACACCTTTCACCTTCATAATTATGGTCTGGAAAACAATAAAAAAGGATTATAGTTGGCAGAAACAACTTCATCAGATACTAGCATGGCTGGGCAACTAATGATCCTCGAGACCTGTATTTTCAAGTTCAGTGATTTTGTTTCGTGTGGGGCTATGAAGCCACTGTTTTCTGCATTCTGTGCTCCTAGGGGTAGGATAGTTGTGCTGTAGTGTTCTTTCTTAGTAACAGCAGATTTAAATTGAATCTGATTGCTTTTGGATAAGGAATGATAACATGTCAGATATTTACAAGATTTGCTCAGTGTCTTTTTTTTTTTTTTTTTTTTATTATTATTATTCTAGCAAAAGCCATAAAATAAATTTTTGATTTAATTTCTAAACCCTTTCTATTCTGAAAGAGTAGTGTAATGAATTATTAAAAAAATTATGAAATAAATCATTTTGCTGGATGCCATTTTTACTAATTTCCTTTTTAAGGGTGAGATTTCGATTTTCTAAATTTTTTTGGTGGCACAGTCTGTTTGCGCTCGTGAAAAAGAAATGACCATTTATGTTTGAACGAATTAACGGATTCTCTTTCTTCATTTAGCACATTAACTTGTACTTAAAATTGATTTTACAGTAAAAGCCACTCTCACTGTCATTTTTCTAAATGAAGAAAGAAATATTAATATTCTTTTAAGAACTATTAATTTGAACTCAAAAGATTTTTTCTGTTTGGATGAAAAGGTACGCTTTTATTTCTAATTGGAAATAAACTGCTATGTGGTTCGCTAACGGTGGAGTGTTGCTTTGGAAGTTCGTCTAAGCCGCCCAGACAGTATATTAGTTAGAGGAGCCTACTGCGGTACCGAAGAGCCCGGGTTCGAATTCCGGAGAAGGCATGGATGTTTGTAAATGTATAGTGTCTCTAAATATATGGCAAGACGAAAGTCCTCTGAAGAGGTTGGTGATAGGGAAGAGGTATGGGAGATTCTCGGACCCGTTCCCCCCGGGATGATCTCCATGAAAATTGGGGGGGGGGGCGGAATTGAGCTAAGTCGTACTGTGACCTATATGGTGCTCAAGGCTCTTGCCAATGGCACGCGCAATCTTGCTCTTGCCACGATGAAATTCGTGGGCTTGTTTAAATCTCATAAGCCAAGTGAGATAAGTCCCAACATAACACAACTGTTCGACTAATGCTCTGTTTTTAGTGACTAAGAGGATTAGCTGAGGTTTGGAGAACTTTTCTCAAATCTTAAATGAATATATTAAGTGAATGCAAGCTAGTTTTCCAAAAAAGTCTTCACGAAGGCCTTCCTCATCTGAAGAGATAACCTTCATGATTTTCTATAAATAATACATCTGTTTCGCTCCAATACAATTCGCTCTGCACAGAAGTAAAAGATGACTTGAGATGATGCTTAAAACGCGACAACTAATCAAAAACTCTTTGAGAATAAGTCTATATGCTAAGCTAAATTCTCTCTTCATTTGTAGAAGCACAAATAAGAGAAACCGAAGCGATTAAGATATAAATGCCTCTCAGGATACCGAAAGACATTGTTTAAATGAAACCAGTGCTAGTGGTAGACTAAAAGGTGATCATTGGCCTCTGGTTTCTAATGTAAGAACATAGCTTTTTAGCATCTTAACGTAGAAAATCATTAAGTTAAAAATGTGTAGATAAAGGTAAGTATAACGTTTAATAACTATCTTCATCTGCGAAGTTACTTAAGTAACTTTAAACTTTAGAACAGAGGTAACTAATTGCATACAATAATAGGGTTAGAAGGAGTGGTTACAATGGTAGGGTTATAAGGAATAGTTACAATGATAGGGTTAGAAGGAGTAGTTACGATGATGGGGTTGTAAGGTTTATCCTAAGTTTTTAACAGTTATCTTGCTTTAAAACTACTTTCCTATCCTTTCTATTTTGAGCTTACATTTTCCTACCAGAATGTGTTTTCAGAATAGCGTTTAATGCAAATTTGAAAGAGTAGAATTTAAGTCAAAGTTTCACTGATTTCGTTAGAGAGAAAGAGTTTCTGACTAGCGCGAGTTTGCCTTTGGGCTACGTCTCTCCCTAAGCTATTACTACGCTCGGCCGTACTTCAGGCCCTTGATAGCTTCGCCTACTTAATTGAGATTTAGGGGCCAACTACTTAGAATCTTTATAGCTTCGGCTATATCTTTTTAATTAAACATTAGTTAAGCTTTAATTCTTATTACCCTGAGTTCAAGCTGTGCTGGTTCTTATTTTGAGAAATAAAGAGTAATTAACCCTTATTGAGCCTTACGTCTCCGTTCACACACTCAAGAGATTATTCGGTGTAAGAGGTTCCCCACATTTAACTGTTAAATGAAAGGGTGGAACCCCACAGGGTTATGAGGAGTAGTTACGATGATAGGGTTAGAAAAAGTAGTTAGCTACAGAAGTAAAATTTCAAGGTAGACCTTAGAAAGTAATTTTGTAAGCATTGCAAAAATCGCTTACGAAACAATTTTTAAACTTTTGCCATTGAAAAATATTTTATTCAATGCGAAAATAACGAACTAAACCTGAATCCGACAGATTGCTGAAACTTTCGTGTAATTTTAACAGGAAGGAGAATGGAAAAAAAAGTTTTATTTTCGAATAAAGTAACATTGCCATCTGTCAACAAGTTTTTCCCAGTGATCCATATTATGGGAATTTCGTTTCGGTAAGGAAAAACATATTGTTATTCACCGCAATTTTGTACTTATTTTGTAGGTTTGGTTTCCATCAATTGTACTACCAAAACATTGGTTTTCCCGCATTTCGAATGCTTCTATATTTAGCTTCACGTCCCAAAGATTCTTCAATTGCCCTGCATCTTTGTATGTACTTTCATGCTTTTACTTCTTTTTCCCAAGCAGCAACTGAGGAGTGGTGTTGCATTTGCTACTTAATGTTTCATAATATTCTCCAGTTCTGTTATTCCAATTTCTTTCATTTCTTTTTCATCTGTTCTAATTTAGCCGGAAGATTAAAAAAAAATGGCTTACCGTTCCCTTCTTTTATTGTCATGGGTTCACGGTAATCATAACGGTGAACTTGGCCCGCATTGAGTACCAGCATCGTTTGGTAGGTGGCGTTGCGGAAAGAGGGGAATTGAAATGTATGCCACGCCGTCTGCAGACTGCGATTGCAGGTGTTTGCAGTACTGCTCGGACCACGCGGAAGAAGCGGGAAGAGAGAAAACAAAAAACGCTTTCTTAGATGCTCTATTTTTAGGTTCCGTCTCGTTCTACCGAAGCAACAAAGAAATCGAGCAAGAATGAAAATCTCGAGAGCACTGGGTCACGCTTGTTGCTTTCGGAGGAGTGAGTTGCGGTTACGATTTAAAGATGATGCATGAGGAAGCTGAAAAACGCCACTGGTAGACAAGCCAAATTCCGTGTCGCGGTTTTTGCTCAACCGATTCAGTTTGATAATTGAAAATTTTTAGCCAGTATTTAAGGTAATAAAAAGATAAAGGTTTCTATCCTTCAGCTTTGTTCCTAAAAGCCTTTTCCCCCTCCCCCAACTGTGTAGCATTCTTACTTAATTATAGCCCACCAGTGACTTTTCGGATCCAGGCAAACAGGCAGGATGTTTGGTTGCTTTTCAAGGCTTCTCCATGTGTCACGTGAATACATGGTGGGCCACAGTTGCCTCCTACGAAGGCACAGACAATTTACATCCATGCCCTCTCCGGGATTCGAACCCGTGCCCTTCGATACGGCAGTTAGAGTTTCTAACTATCTTGCTGTCTGGGCGGCCATAAGTTATACATTGTATAGTTTGCTTTTGCTTATATTCGGTAGAAATATATTAAATGCGAATTCATTATAAATTTACGAGTCTCGCTTATGTGTCAGAGAATATCCGACACAAAAAGTTAACCTTTAGTAAAGCCCAAGACTCTTGTTTTAGGTTAATTATTAATTCTAGGAAATTGTATTGGAGATATGCTTACTGTAGTCAGTTAATTAACTTTATAGAAGGGTGTGCATTGCCAGAGCCGTGCCAAGATATTTTTTCACCTGAGGCAAAAAGGCAAATGCGCGCCTCTCTCTCTCTATAAAAATAGCTATATTTGTATTAAATAAAAGTAACTGTATTAAATCAAAATATCATAATTCTTATAGCATAATTGTACCATAAGTCTTAAAGGTTTTTTCAATCGTAGCTTTATAAATTAGAAAAATAATATACCCAATTATTTACAACTTTCAAATGAAAATGTCAAAAAATCCTTTTTTGTTAAATAAGAAATAACATTCAAATACACATGGCATTAATTTACAGGTTTTCCTGCAATTCTTCCTATTGTTTTATTAATTTTAAGTTTGCCGAAGCTTATTTCCTCTAATAATAATCGGTAAGGTAGCCGAAAAATGCTTATTCTCATAACCAATATGTCGCCCCTTCTAGAGATTCCCCTGAGGCAAGTGGCCCCACTTGCCTCACCCTTGTCCCGGCCTGTGTGCATTGCCATTGTATTATTCTTCATTTAAAAATCTTTTTCCTGTCCTTTCACAGGTTTCTATTTACAAATGCCAGTTTCCCATTCCACGTAACTTATTTTAATAAGCAACTTTTTTCTCAAAAATGGCAACTAGTAAGCATTTTTAGGACCACTTTAAGTAAACGAAATCTGATAGGGCGTGTGTCGCTGGGGAGTAACGAATCCTTCTGCTGTAATGCTTTGTTTCCATAATGCACTCTTAAACTTTATTCCAAACAAAATGACAACGTACAAATATTTAATTTTCTTTCAATTATTCAAGTGTTTATGTCTTTCCTTAATCCCCTTTTTTCCCAATGGGATTCATTGTAGGGCGACGTCGGCCCTATTCCTTTACCTATGTGCCCACTGCATCTGTATATTCACTATGCAGATCGAAATTTGCTGGAGCAGCGGTATGGTGTTTGCATTCTTCGAATATTTAAAGTATTGAAAGAAGATGAATGATTGTTTATAACAGAAAAACTATTAACAAAATCTGACATTTTTAGGTACCTCTTTTTTTTTAAATTAAACCTTTTAAATAAATAAATAAAAATAATATTTTACTCTTTAGGCTAAATTCGCAAATGGATAGACTCAGCCAATTCTCTCTATACGCATAAAAAAACTAATCCGGAACGTGCTGTGATTATTTTTAGCCCAAAAGGGGTGGTAGCCCAGAAGGACCAGTCCCAAAACGACGAATTTTCTTAAATTGTTGCCACCAAATATTATCGTCCTGTATTATATTTAAATAAATTAATAATGAAGAATTCGCATGAATGTACGTGTGTTTCTCGCCTTGTGAAAAACGACGGCACCTAGAGTCATCAAATTTTGAATAACGTAATACTCCACCCGCACATGGGCACCTGGACGCCCGAATTTTGAATTTCGAATTTGTTTTATTATCTGTTTCATATTTTGTAAAACTTTAACAAATTTTTTATTAGAAAACTCAACGATTTGAAAGCGAGTAATGGCAACACTGTAAGAAAAAAAAAACATTTTTATCTCCACCTCGCGAGACTGTGCATCGGAAATTCTAAAGATATGCTGTTTTTAAATATTTTGTAATATTGCTGCTGAAATGAATTTTCTGTGATTTTAGTGCGAAGGACATGATATTTAATAAATAAAAGTAACATACAAAAACACTAAAAAGTCCCTTTGGACTTAATGCAAAATCTGAAAGCTTTCGGATTTTGTTCTCAATATTTTATGGCTTAGTTTGCATCTCTGGAATACTATATTTATTGTAGTAAAAAATGCGTCTTTTGATGTTTTTATCTTTTTTTTTTGTACATACAAGTGTATAAAATCCGTTATCTATGTATTTATTATCCGAAAAATATATTTTAATCCCAAAAATATATTATCCGAAATATCCAAAAAATATATTTTAATCTAGTAATATTTTCTAAATAAGCTTGTAAGACAGGAAAATCAGTGATAATTTTGTTAGTGCAAGGAAGTGGATATAGTACAGAATAAGGCAATTGAACAGACTGCCTACATAATATTTCTGTGAGCCTAACAATTGCGATTCCATAAGATTTCTAACCGAGGGTGATTTTTTCCTTAGAAAATCCTTGACGTATGCATCACTTCATACGTAAATAACCATAGAGGGCTTTGCCTCCTTGAGTTCAACCCTAAACATACATGGACAGAATAAACAAATGTAACCAAGTTTCACCAGATTAATGGATAAATTCATTACAATATTCATTCGTTTTTAACTTAAGTTACGATTTAAAATATTTAAAAGCACGTAAGAACATAACTCAACTATGAAATACAAAGTATAGCCTTTGCATGTACTAGAGAATATCCATCTTACTTCTCTTCCCCCCTTCTTCAAAAGAAGGCAGGGGGAGTTACGTTTTCAAAAATGATTTGGATGTTTATCTCACAAAATGATGCTTTGATGGACTAGGGTACCTTTCAATATTCCTCAAAGTTTAAACTACATTTTTTATAAAATTTTACATAACTGATATATTTAATTTACTATTGCAAGCGAATGATTTTTTAAATAATTTCTCCAGTGAAGTAATAATAGATAACAATCTATTACTAGCCAGCTGTGAACAAAACAAAATTTATAATTCCTATATGCACCTGAAAAGAAAATGCATAGAAACATTTCAGTATGAATAAAATCAGTTTATTCTTTCCTTGAAACAATCAATTCGTAAATAGTTTTTGTTGCGAAACCAGGAAATAAAATCTTCTGACACTTCAGGTTATTACGTATGACGTCATAATTTAACGAATTAACTTTGCAATAACATGTGGTCTCAGTTATTCTAACCTGAAATAAAAAAGTTGCTAACATCAGCCATATTTATTTAAAACTAGCCGCTGCGCGGCCAGCCTTCGTCTGGCTTTTAAGTGTACCGGAAAAATGCCTAAAGAGAACACCAAACATTAAATTTGAAAACTGCGCAGAATTTTACTCTGCAGAACAATTTTATCGAAAAAGAAACAAACAACAACGGAAAAAAAAATTCAGTTAAAAATGCATTACATATAAAAAGCATACAATGAAATAAGCAATATCCCTTAATACAAATATTAATTATCCTAATAAATAAATTAACCAACTTCCTGCTGCCTTCTCTAGACAAACGTCCAGTATCCAAGAGAAACATTAAATTTAAAAACTGCATAGAATTATCGCCCTCATTTTTCCGGGTGGCAATAGTGCTGATATCAGCAACAATGGCTGCGTGCCATTGTTGTTCATATAATGAGAGAAAATCATCAATTTGATACTATTTCATTAAAAAAAAAACTCATTCGAATTTTGAAAAATCGATGTGCACTGGCTCTTGTCTAGATGCATCCTGTGTACCAGATTTCATAGGCCTGGGTCTATTAGCTTACGCGCAGTACGAACGAAAGACACCTACACACACAGAAAGACTCGTCCTTTTAAATATAGATATATAAATTAATTAAACAATTTACCTTTGCAAAAAGAAACAATCTTTCAATTTCTTAAACTGTTCAATAGAGTGAAATCTCGCTTTGCTATAGCCCATTATGTCTTAAAATGACGCGATTTCGTCAGAAAACATAAAATTAAAAAAAAAAAAAAATCTAATTCGAATTTCGAAAAACTCGCTTCGAGGTGCACTGGCTCATGCAAAAAAATCATGCAAAACTTTTCAATATCTTACAAACAGTGAAATAAGCAAAAAATAACATGAAAGAAACTCAAAAAACAAAACATTTCGCGCAGAATTTTACTCTGCAGAACAACTTTATCAAAAAAGAAATCAATAAAAATGTATTATATATATAAAAAATGACAATGAAATATGCAGTATCCCTTAATACAAATATTACTTATCCTAATAAATAAATTAACCAACTTCCCTTTGCAAAATCTTAAGAACTCAAATGGTATAAACAGATTAAGAACTTAAACAGATTAAAAAATATCATGCAAAACTTTTTTATAATTAAAATTATATATAATTAAAACATAATATTACAATGAAATAAGCAATATCCCTTGATACAAATGTTAATTATCCTAATAAAGTAATTAAACAATTTACCGTTGCAAAAAGAAACAACTTTTTAATTTCTTAAACTTTTCAGTCTCTTAAAAACAGTAACATAAGAAATACGATGAAAAATTGTTGCCAAACCGAAATTTTTAAAAGAATGAAACTATTCAAAATGATGCAATTTCATCAAAAATCTATCAACGACAATAAGAAAGGAAAATTGTTGCCAAAACTACATTTTAAAATATCTGAGATGTGAGAAGTGTATTCGGAAGCTTCATTTAAAAAATTTTTAAAAAATACAAAATATATTATTTTTCCAAAATTCTTTTTTTAAAAGGAGTCGAAAGAATTAAAGTTCAACGTGTCCAAAAATCAAAGGAAAATAAACAGCACATTTTTTAAAATAAGTTTTTTTTTTAAAAATTCCGCTGAAAAGGTGTTAAGCTCACCTTCCCAAATAAATTCGTATTTAATCGATTTATTGAAATACGAAATTTATTTTAAGTTCGTAAAATAACTAAGTGTCTACGCTTCATGACGGTGTAAAAATGAAATGTATAGAGTGAAATCTCGCTTTCCTGTAGCCCATTATGTCTCAAAATGACGCGATTTGGTCACAAAACATAAAATAAAAAAAAAAAAAACTAATTCGAATTTCGAAAAAATCGCTTTGAGGTGCACTGGCTCTTGTGTAGATACACCTATGTACCAAATTTCGTGGCCCTGTGTCTATTAGCTTACTCGCAACACGAACGAAAGACACACACACACACACACACACACACACACAGAGACTCTTTGTTTTATTATATGTAAAGATGCTGAGATTAATGAAAAATTTTCGACATACAAATGATGTCACAGGCAATCGCGTGCTTTCTTCAGTGTCAGAATTTGACCGTATATAATAATAATATCTTTAATATTTGGCAATTGTATTTTTATTTCATATTTTGTAAAACTTATAAATTTTTTACCAAGTCTACTATTTGAAAGCGAATAGCGGCAACACTCTTCAAAACAAAGCATTTTTATCTCCAGCATGCGAGACTGTTGCCACTCGGAAAAATGATTGCACAAATTAGCATTTTCAGAGCTTTTAATTAATATCTCGGCTGAGTAAAGTTTTACCAAGATGAGAATGGTCGAAATGGCTTCCCAAGAATTTTTGAAATCTGGGGGGTCCTTCTCTCGAAACTCCACTCCCCGTTTTTCCGGCGGAGAGGCTGTTACAAACAAACAGACGAGCACAGCTTTTAATAGTATGGGTTATTATTATCATTATTATTTACGTACAGAATTATCATTTTCAAGCGCAGTCACGGTACTGTACGTACAACACACGTAGAACGTCATAAGACGATCAAGTGTTACTCCATTATACAAAGGTTCAATGCATTGACATAATTACACACATTGATATTAAAGCATAAAGTTTGTAAAAGGAATTCAAAATATAATAATCTCTCCTGCAGTTTAATAAGTAAATTTTGATAATATTTTAAATATTTTTACGACGTTTTACGTTCACTCTTGTGAGATAAGTAATTCTTTTATGCGTATAAACACACATTTTATTTTAAATGAATAAATATATGATGAAGTCCAAAATAAATAATTCTTTTCATTTTAAATGAATAAATATCTGACAAAGCCCAAAACAAATACTTCTTTTAAATTTTTCGAACATTAGGATAAAATGAAAGAGAATAAATAATGAATTTCCTTCTTTGTGTCCTTAAACTGCAAACGGTATGGAACAAATAAATTTTATTTTCATTTCATGCATTTACTTTTTCTAAAAATAAATTAGCTTCATTGCAAATTCTAAAGTACTAAATTAAGTATATTCAACATTGTCATGAAACTGTCATAGGTTTTGCTGTAAAAAACATACTTTACTATTTAATAGATATTCATCTTGATTTTTTTTTTTTTTTTGTATCGTAATACTAAAGGATATTCCAGGTGTTCGAAGGCATTTACTCGTACTCGCTATTTACAGTGAAATTAGAGGGTAATTTTTCTGAAAAAAAGACCATGTTTATGATTACACCATCTATTTAATGCTACACTGCTAAAAAAAATTAGAAAAAAGTGCCGCCTGCCCATCTGCTAACTATAAAAAATAATCACGTACATGTGTTTGGCAAAAATTTTATCGCCAAACGCTCGTATTTTGTAGAGCGGTTGGTGCAGATCTCGCCAAACGAGCGATAGATAACCAGCTGGGAGCGGCACAACCTCGAACTTGACCTAGAACGGGATGATTTTCCTAGCATAATACTTTTTAATAATTTTTTCACTCTTCAGCTGCAATTTTTTTATCTTGCGTAACTGACTGGTCTTACACTTGGTGTTTCCTTTCTAGCACCTGAAAAGAAAAAAGAGAATTACAAATGAAAAGAAGGAGGGGAAAATCTATCGGGAGAGAGCAAGTGGAAGTACTTTTTTCTTTTCAATGATTTTTTTCAAAACCCTGCTTTATTCTAAAGTGCTTTATTCCGCTGAAAAATTCCCCTAAAATATAATTGTATTCTGCATGTTTAGTTCCTGTTCCGGGTTTACTAGAGTTCCGTTAACCTTACATCAACTATATTATCGATCACGAGGTTACGATTTGTCGATCATGAGGCTATAACAGACTTTCTTAGAAATACTAAATTAAATTTATGAATTATAATTATCTATGATATTGAGGTTTGGATTTCAGTCCACCGTAATAAAATGAATCACATTAAAAAGCGAATCACGTGAAATTTTTTTTACCAGTGCGCTTAAAATTTATATTTAGTGCGCTAAAAATGCTGCAGTCTGTTAAACAAAAGTACCTTTTCGCTCTCTTTGCGCTTTCAAGTGGTCTTATTACTCAGTTTAAAGTCCAATTTTCTGCCTGTCTCGGATGTTTCGGGCTTTGGATCAGCGTTTTGCAGACGTCATTCTGCGGTACTCTGGGGCTCCTTGAGATAAAATTAAGGACTGCACAAAAAATTTTAAAAATTTCTTTAAATAATGCAAATGCGTTTAACTGCTAAGCAGTCTCGTTCTGTCTTGTTATTCCAAACTCCTTCTATCGCTCCCGTACATCTTCCGGATTCTGCTCTTTACAGAATCAATCGGTAAAGACTGTTCCGCTATTCATTTTTGTCATGCTCTGTTTTAAATACAGAAATATTTCCTTGATAATATCACAAATCTTGTAAATTTGATTTTACGCTAACAATTTTATACTTTCTAGAACACTATACGGGACAAAATACATAATTTCTGCAGTTTTTTCTCAGTTCAGGCAAAAATACATAAAACTTCAAAATAACTTTATTAAAAATTGAAAAATATGGAAAAATATAAGATATAATTACAGTTAAAGCAATTTTAAGATTCATTTTTACAATTAAAATTAGAGTTTCTATGCAAAAAGCAATTCGGTCATCGAGCACAAAAGCAGATTTTTTCGGTGCACAAAACTGTAAGTTTACTTTTAGTCTAACTCGGCAAAAAGACACTGAAGGCGTAGAAACTGACTTAATTTGTTGTGGACGCTATGCTGAGTCAATATATGGGATAATTTAATAACTTCAATGATAATTCTAGAACGGATTAAACATGATTTAATTCGCAATAATAAAAGAAGACGTTATTTTTGTTGAAGCGAAGCTTAGTTTATCTAGATTGGCAACAAATCCACTATTCTGCTAAGTTTCAAATGTAAATAAATATGGCTGCCATATGAAAAATGTTTAGGTTTAGCCGCACTTAAACAACTTTTAAATTGTTGATAATTCTACAACGATTGCCTGGAAGTTAACTAAAGTTATAAAAATCTTAACCGGTAGATAAGAACAACATAATTCAATCATTTTTAAAGCGAAAAATGCGCAATTTACTAACATATAAGAGTAAAAAATCTGAGCTCATTAATCGTGTAATAGAGTGGGTTTAGAGTGTAATAGAGTGGGTTAGAAAGTATATGTATATATATATATATATATATACATATACTTTCTGTGCGGCCGATTGCAACCAAAATAGGAGGTTCACAGCTACACGCTATAGCAGTCCTAAATACAAAATTTCAACTTTCTGAGATTACTCGTTTTTGAGTTATGCGAGGTACATAGAGACATACGTGTACGTGCGCAAAGAGGCTACGAAAAAATCTCTTCTGAATCCATTTTAAATTAGTTTTATAATTCGTTTTGGGAAAAGAGTCCTTTATTCTGTTCTTACGCACAGTTGTTACGTAAAAACATCTTTAAATTGCATTCGATAGCGGTAAAAATGGGTATTTTCATTGAAATATGGTACCCGGAATTATTCGTGATTACAATACTCCTTTTACTTCGTACAAGGAAGTAAAAAAAGGAACTATTATTCTGGATCGAATTCCCTGAATTGATTCCCATATGTAATATTCTATTCGAGACATTGCTCTATTCGAGACACAAAATTCTATTCGAGACACAAAATATTGCTCTCGAGTTCTAATTGCTTATTGCTGAACTAGTGGCAAGGAAAGTAGAAGATCTGAGAATTCATTTGCTAGTTATACTGGATTACAACTTGGCATTTGAGCAAGAAACCGTGCACAATGGTGCTTTCCGATAGATAGAAGGATGGTCAAATGCAATGTGAGGATGGATAAGTTGAATTTTTCGTTAACAAACTGTAGGATTTGAAAGCGCTTCTAATAATAAAGTAGATTTTTATCTCCAGCGTACGAGACTGTTGCCACTCGGAAAAATCAGGGCGGAAATTAGCGTTTTCAGAGTTTTTTATTAATAGCTCTGGATTTTCTTTTTTTGGGAAGAAAGTGGACGTCAAGCTTTCCCAGGACCCAGAAAAGAATTGTAGAAAGTTTGGTGACGATAGCTATAGTAGTGACTGAGTTAATCGCGAACATCACAGACATCCTTCTTTACATATATGGATTTACAAATGGTGTATTTACAAATTATATAGTACAAATGGTGTTGCTGGTATATTTACAAATTTATCAAATACACTAAAATTTACAACAGAATTTTCTTTAAATACCATAATATTCTTGATCATGCGGGAATAACCATACAATTGCGGGGTTCGAACTTTGGAAAAATAACAGACTTTCAATGATAGACATGATATATATATATAACATTCACTTCGCTTTTCGAGCACAAAACCGTCATTATATGCAGCCATCCGATTTTATAGTTAGCTCTTGTAAGTTACACTTACTACTAGATGCCCCGCTTTGACAGGTACTGTTCCCGGTTTGAAGACATTATCCCTGAGTACAGGCTAGTTCGTCATTTTGTCCAAGTTATTTTGTCAAATCAAAAGTACCGAATATACAAGCATTAAAAACAATACAGCATCGGGTGAAAGGTCTATTTGGCAACTAAAATATTCTCTCCATTCCACTCACTGTTGCAAATCTGAATATTTTGTATCCAATATTATAGCTCTCTCTCTCTCTATATATATATATATATGTAGATTGAGAAAGTTGACAAGTTTTCTATTTGTTTCTGAGAGAAAAAAAACTAGAAAAACTAGTAGAAAAATCTGCGCGTAGTGCTGCCAAATTTATACCATCTAATATGGGAAATAAATATATATGAGAGAATTACTTAAGGATCGTAAGAACCATGATCCCCTACCTTTTTCCATTTTTATGAACTTGCAAATTTTATAATATACATTTGGAACAGAAAAAATAAAAAAAAAGTTTAAAAATACAAAAACAGTGAAAATCAAAGTTAATCTTTTTTATTTAAAGCTCCAAACAGAACTTGTCGAGGGAAAAGTGTTCTGAAGCTTTAAACAAAGTCAATTAACTGAACAACAAAACGAGTTTCATTCCGATCAACTCACTGACACCTCTATCGTCAATTAGTATAATGATTTTTAATTCTAAAAAATATGTATAGCTTTATTGAAGAATTGTATATAATTTTTGTTTTACCTTCAGAACACGTTTCCCTTGACAAGTTCTGTTTGGAGTTTTAAATAAAAATGATTAACTTTGGTTTTCACTGTTTTTGTATTTTTAAACTTTTTCTTTTACTTTTTTTGTTCCAAATGTATATTATAAAATTTGCAAGTTCATAAAAATGGAAATAGGTAGGGGATCATGGTTCTTACAATCTTTAAGTAATTCCCTCATATATTTCATTTCTCATATATATTATTGGTATATATCTATACCAATAATTCACAATAAATTATAATAAGAAAACTTTCTATATACCATCTCCAAGGAATAGAAATTCAATTTAAAATCATCATCGAAAAAGCATTTGTCAGAATATATACGTATATATGTAAGATATAAGAAAATGCGATAGCTGCTTGAAAAAAGTAATTGGCGATTTCAAAATTTACATTCTAGATTTGGCGCTCTCCCCATAAATTCATCTGCTGTCCCAAATTCGAGATCATTCTATGGTATGTAACGGTACGTGAAAAGGGCAACTAAAACTAATATTAACAAATCATAGCTTACCGTTACAATTACATCAAACTTAGTATAAATATACCGCTGGCGAGTTAATTGCGTCGTGCTTCTTCCCGTTCCTAACTGCTGCTCTGTCAGCATCGTGTCTCCTTACCTCTGCTTAAATGCCTACGTCATTTCTTTTAAAAGCCCATGTACTACACAGAAATTTATCATATTTCATTATGACTGAATCATAGAAATGTATCGGATTTCATTATGATTGGATAAATATCTACTGAGATGATTTTATATGTGTTGAAATAAAGATTGGGAATTCGTCTAACTCATTTTTGTGTCGGCATCATCTGTTCGTCTGATGTCGTGATGGCAGCCTCCCACTCTGCCATCACGACTATGCTTCCAAAACATTATATATATATATCTTTTATCGATTGCAACAGACGTCACCCAAAGACATCGTTCAAATGCATTCGAAATGGTCAAGATGGATATTTTCTTTAAAATATAATAACCAAAATTTTTCGCGATTACGATTACAAAACTGTTTTTAGTTTTTATAGCATTTGAATAAAATTATGTAATTTTTTAAAAAGTGTATTTAGCATATTTTATTCCTGTATAATTGCGTATTATTATTTATTAGTCCAAAGGGATTTAGTCCCGAAGGACTATTACTTTCGTTTGGGCATTTTGCGTTGTTTTCACAAAAAACGGCGTATCACTTTTCAATTTAGTCCTTATGTTTCTTTGTTGGTTATTATTATTATTATTTTTTATTTATTTATTTTTTTTACGTAGCTTTCTCTTCAAAAGTGTTGAAATCCTAGTTTCGAAGGACATTGCAAAGCGTTGAACAAACAGTTGCCAAAAATAGTGAAATGACGCATTTTATTACCGTCTGCTGCTGTTGAACTTGAACTTGACTCATGCAAAATTTGTTCTTTAGTTTATATTTAATTCACAGTTTTGATGGCGTAAAGCATGTGAATAAGTAATAGACATTTCAGAATCTTTTTCTAAAGATGTGCTCAATTTAAAATTAGTTTGCGATATTGCTCTTGAAATCAATTTTATGGTTTAAGTGCGAAGAACATGGTATTTAATAAATAAAGGTAACACACAAAATGTTAAATAAACGCCCCTTTGGACGTAATTAAAATCTGAAACCTTTCAGATTTTTATTTTTATGTTTTATTTATATTGTTTAATAGTTTAGAAAAAGACTCTGAAATGTCTATTACTTATTCACATGCTTTACGCCATCAAAACTGTGAATTAAATATAAACTAAAGAACAAATTTTGCATGAGTCAAGTTCAAGTTCAACAGCAGCAGACGGTAATAAAATGCGTCATTTCACTATTTTTGGCAACTGTTTGTTCAACGCTTTGCAATGTCCTTCGAAACTAGGATTTCAAAAAATGAATGTAAGCTGCTTTATTCAAAAGTGAGCTACTTTTTTAAGTGACCTGCTTTCTCTAAAACGGATGCGTGTCATTTTTAATAGCGGTACGAAAGGGTTAATACGCAAAGGAAGCTTTCGATTTTGACAGAGAATCTACATTTGGCAGCTTATCGCTATAAAGGCCCGTGTTCACGAATGTCTGCTTCTTCGGTAACTACATTGCTTACGTAAGTTATTGAAATGGCGAAACTTTTTCTTTGCATTTTAAATAAATCAGAAAATAAGTTAACCATTCATTCTAAATATCTGCTTTGAAAATTGCAAATGATACTTTTTTTAAATACAAATAAAGTTACTTCTTTTATTTATTAATCGAAACATAATATTAAAATTATTGCGCTTTGGATAGCTTGGGGGAAAATCAGCCAGAATTGTATTTTAGAGAGGCAATAGATTTATACTTTTAGGGTTGCATATCGTGTGTACTTTGGTTGAAAAAGAACCCGTTATGGTTTCTGTTTTGACTCGAAATCCAACTTTGTTTAATTTCCAATTTATTTAACTTTACGAACACATACAGATAAATGCGACTATTTACGTGTAGAGTTTAGTATAATGATCAAATGATCCGTACATCTTAATGATGAAAAACATTCAGTATTTCAGTAACGTAACGTAACTGCTGCTTACTTAGAACGGGAATTTCCACCGATCACAACATTCCAAAATAAACTGGTTGCCAGATTCATACATCAAACAAAATTACAAACAAACGATTAAGTAATAACGCTTTTATTATAGTAAAGAGAATGTAGTTTATTTAGTAACTTAACCCTTAAAATCTCACCTACCTTTAAGCACCATATAAGAGCACCATGAGCACATTTGTATCTGTTTATATGCTTAGTAGTAAGTGTCTTTGCAGGTTGTTCCCGTTTTTTCTGATTGTCCACACGCTATAATATATTAGATACAATTACTCCATCTTGTTCATAGTAAGAAATGGCATATATTATGATCTGATTCTCAAGTTATACACTTGGCATTATTCGCAATTACTTAACTGTTCTACATGGGGTAGGGTTTTTTACCCAGGCACCCTGGTGTTACACCATTTTTCTACAGTGAATAAATAATAGCATACAGGAAATGCTAAATTCAATAGGAATGGCAACAGTTCCTATGCTTGCCTTCTATCTTTGGAACCTCACCAGTGGCCGAGTGGGTTCTGACCCTTAAATATTGGTAGTTCGATTTGGTTTGGGTTCGATCTCAGGCAAACGGGCTGGCTGTTTTTCTCAATGTCTAAAGTGAATACGCGCGAGTTTCCCTCAGAAATCCTCCACGAAGACATCCCTTCTCATAGGCAGATAGCTCCCGTGGCTTCGCCGTATTTAAATGACGAAAAAAAAAGGAATGTATCATTGGATATTTGCTGTTAGAGAAAAAAAAATTGTTTAATAGGTTATAGTAAAAGACTTAAGGACTGCCTGAAGAACTTTGCCTAAAGATTATGGTGTCTTGACTCGTTAGGAATAACGGATCCTGCCACAGCCCATGTTTTTATTCATTGAACCCATGTTTTTTGTGTTTTTATATATCAAAGGCACTACTCATAAGAGAGGCTTCTAAGATAATAAGATACGTTTAATTTACATTACTAACTAGTTACGTACAAGACACAGAGAGACAATACTGGTTATATCTTTAACTCAAACGTCCATTACGAGTTCTGAAATTCAGTTACAGTTGTTTCACTTTGGCTACGCGCATGCGCAAATCACGTGGTGTTTGGTAACAATTTTAACCGCGAGAGTTTCAAGAGATTATATGATTTTGTGGAGTGATTTCTAAGAGTAACTGATTCGTATTTACGTTACTCATAGAGAATTCGAAAGCTCCCCGCTGGCAGAGCTTGTTCAGTTATGAGAAACGAGCCGAAATAAAGTGTTTTAATTTCTATAACCTAAGCCGCTCGGTCACTGAGAACTTTACTGATTTATACGGTAAATAAACAGTGATTCAAAACTAATATCTCAATTACAAATAACTTTTTTTTTTAATCTGAGAGCACTCAGAGACTAATAATTCATGAAAAGAAAGAAAAATTGTCCAAATTTTGAGTGTTTAGTGTGATGTTTTAGCTAGAAAATATTTACCATACTTGCTCCAGACAGTAACTCCTGGCGTTTCCATTGCAGCAGCAGCAGTGAATGTTTCAAGATCATGTATGTTACTACGCAGCGTTTAAGAAATCTTAAAGATACACGCGCCTCCAAGAGATAAAATCGCAAGGTACAAGACCACATTACCTAAATGACTAACTAAGCAAACATATTAATTGCTGAGAATGGTTAGTATTTTGAAGCTATCCTAAAACTTTGTAATTTCTTCTTTTGCAGATTATATCCCACCATTATGCGAAATTAGATTCATTTGGAACAGTCAGTCAGTCTGTATAATTATCATTTTTAAAGTAGGTTAATGCTTATATATAGAGAGACGAAAGGTAAGAAATATAGAGCCAATTCCACAAATACCCAAATGAAGTGACATTCAATACCAGTTAATTTCATTATCCCTATAAATATGTAAAATTAACCATAGTCAGAAGAATTTAAAAAATGTGAAATACTAAAACTTCAAAAAATACAAAAACCACAAAAACTAAATATAAATACATACAAAGAAAAAGGAATGCAATCAAATCTGATATAACGTTATCAGGAGGAGATACAACTGAGCCCCCCCTCTTCTTTGAAAACCACTGCGTTTCTGTTATCCAAAATTAGATGGTGAACCATTCTAAATTATTTAATTATAGTATTTCACCGGAAAATTTTGAACTCCTCCCAAGCAAAAGAAATTAATTAGACACTTTTTACTGAATTTTAAATTAAAATTAAGTAGTAATAAAAAATATACTAATAACATACTAATAAATTTTTAAATTAAATATATATGTATATATATATATATATATATGTGTGTGTGTGTGTGTGTGTATAAGATTAAATAGTCATCTTTATTTCAATTCACATTTGCAGCCACGATTTACTTGGCAATCTAATCGTGCCTATTCAAGAACATTTACAGTTTTGATACTATTGTGATAGAAAGAGGGCGAGAGAAATAGCGTTCCAGAAGCAACAGAGGTAGAAGCAAAAGTGCTCGATTAATCCAGTAGGGAGGCTTACCAAGAGAAGGTTCTGGTTTAGTGGCTAATTAAGATAAAAGTTTCAATTCCCGAAATTGTGAGTTAAGGTTCCGAATTAGCTACATCAGCAGCGTTATGCAAGCCATGTGACACAGATTGATCTAGAAATAACACAGTTCAGAAAAGTTATTACTATTTTTAAAATACAGAGAGGAAATACCCAAAATAAAAATGAAGGATTAAGAGGCTATTGCTAAGTTAAATTATAAAATTTATAAGGTATTTCTCCCGCCTTCTTCGCATGCCTTCGTGATGTAGTGGTCAGCACGCTCGGCGCGTATTCGAGAGGTCCGTGGTTCGAGTCTCGGAGAAGGCATTGCTAACTTTCACTGTCTCGTCTCCTGCTTCAAAAAAATCCTAATGTTTCTACAAGTTGATTTACATATCTTACACACACACACACATACAGATATATATAT
>KK120374.1:627136-670777 GCA_000611955.2 Stegodyphus mimosarum | reverse complement strand
TTTTTTTTTGCTTTAAAAATGATTTAATTATGTTGTTCTTATCATTCGGTTAAGGTTTTTATGCCTTTAGTAAATCTGCATGCAAGATTTGTACAATTATCAACAATTTAAAAGTTGTTAAAGTGTGGCTAAGCCTAATTATTTTTACAATAGCAGCCATATTTGTTTACATTTGAAACTTAGCAGAATAGTGGATTTGTTGTCAATCCAGAGAAACTAAGCTTCCCAACAACAAAGTAACGTCTTCTTTCGTTATTGTGAATTAAAGCCATTCTGGAATTAGCATTTAAGTCATTAAATTATCCCAAATATAAATATATATATATATCATCTCTGTTATTCGGCTCGGTGAGCTCAGTTTCTTTTAATTCTTAAATGTTGGTAAATTGTGCATTTTTTGCTTTAAAAATTATTGAATTGTGTTGTTCTTATCTTCTGGTTAAAGTTTTTATGCCTTTTGTTAATCTGCTTACAATAGTTGTAGAATTATCAACAATTTAAAAGTTGTTTAAATAAAGCTGAGCCTAATGGAGCAGCCATTTTTTTTACATTTAAAACTTAGCAGAATAGTGAATTAAGTCAGTTTATGCACCTTCAGTGCCTTTTTGCCTAGTGGGACCAAAGGTAAACTTTTAATTTTGTGCACCAAAAATTTTGCTTTCTTGGCCCCTGGCCGAATTGCTTGTGTTTCCGTAGAAACTCTGATTTTAGTCGTAAACACTTTATTTTTTAACTGTTTTAACTGTAATTGGTGTTTTAAGTTTTTCTATAAATTTTAATTTTTAATGAAGGTGTAAAAAGTTCTAGACATAAAATACAATAAAAGTTGTATTATGAGTTGTCACAAGTACTGTTGCTCACTGTATAAATCTTTAATATAAACAACAAACTTCAATTATGCACTTGCACTGAAAAGGCCTGGAACAAATAAAACTGTTTTAAAACAGAGTTTTATTTTTATTTCATAAAATCACGTTATTGTTTAACAGCAAATACAAAATATGGAATATAAATCAGCTTATTTTCTTGCGTCAGACCTTGCCAACTATACCTGTGTTATTTTTGGTATGCTATTATGATTTTACTTCCTTGTCCGAAGTAAGGGATGGAACTGTAATCACGAAAAATTTCGGGTACCATATTTTAACGAAAATATCCATTGTGAACGCTATCGAATGCAATATAACGATGTTTTTGCATGACATCTGTACGTAAAGACAGAATAAAGGACTCCTTTTCTCCCAAAAAATTATAAAACTGATTTAAAAGGGATTCTCAAGAGACTTTTTCGTGGCGTCTGTACGTACGTACGTACATATGTATATATCTCGCAAAACTCAAAAACGAGTAGCCTCAGAACGTTAAAATTTTGTATATACGACTGCTATAACATGTAGGTGTGCAACTCGTATTTTGGTTGCATTCGGCCACACCAAAAGTGTACAAATATATGTATATATATATATATATATATATCCACTTTGTTGCTCGGCTCAGTGAGCTTAGTTTCTTTATTCTTATATATTTATAAATCGTGCAATTTTTGCTTTAAAAATGATTGAATTATGTTGTTTTTATCATTCGTTAAGGTTTTCATGGCTTTAGTTAACCTGCATCCAATAATTGTAGAATTATCAACAATTTAAAAGTTCTTGAAGTGCGGCTAAGCCTAATTATTTTTAGCATAGTAGCCATATTTGCTTACAATTGAAACTTAGCAGAATATTGGATTTGTTGCCAATCTAGAGAAAGTAAGCTTGGCAACAACAAAGGTAACGCCTTCTTTTAGTATTGCAAACTAAATCGCGCTAAATCCATTCTGGAATTTATTAGAGGAAATAAGTATCCAAGATTTACTTCGTAATTTTTAATATAGATATTTTGAGTTTTTACGTATTTTAGCAAAGGAATTATAAAACTGATTTAAAATGGATTCAGAGAAGATTTTTTTTCGTGGTGTCTGTGAGTACGTATGTATGTATGTATCTCGCATAGCTCAAAAACAAGTAGCCTCAGAACGTTGAAATTTTGTATATGGGACTGCTATAATATGTAGTTGGGCACCTTCTATTTTGGTTGCAATCGGCCGCAATAAAAGTATATAAATATTTATATATATACTCGGGTCGGTGAGCTCAGCAATTTTTATTCTTATATGTTGGTAAATTGCGCATTTTTATCTTTAAAAATGTTTGAATTATGTTGTTCTTATCTTCCAGTTAAAGTTTTTATGCCTTTAGTTAACCTGCATGCAATAACTGTAGAATTATAAACAATTTAAAAGTTGTTTAAGTGCGGCTAAGCCTAATTTTTATTACCATAGCAGCTATATTTGTTTATATTTGAGCAGAATAGCGAATTAAGTCTTTCTGCACCTTTGTAAGGTTTTATTTAAACTAACCAAGTTTTATTTTAATTTAAATCTTTCTATCTCTTCTCTGTTTCAACTTCCCGTCAGAAGAAGCTCGCCTTTTCAGCTTATGCTAATTTTGAAGTACAGCGAAGTACTATTTAAACCAGAGGTAGAAACCTCTCAATGTGAGAGAGCTTTAGTCTCAGATCACGGTCACTCTGCTCAACGTTCGCCTGATTAGCTAGCAGCTAAATTTATAAGCCATAGTGCTTACTACGTGATTGCATATTGAAACAATTGAAGTGCGCTAGTATTAGTATATCTTGCTACGCACCCTTTTAGTGAGAGGCCAAACTCCGCGATTCGCTCTGCGAGCAAAGTTTAATTTAATTTCTATTTTAGATTTAGTTTAAATTTATTTGATTGTTAAGTTAGGCCCAAGTGCGGCCTTTTACTTTCTGTATCTCTCCCGAGTTGGGAAGTGTGTAAATAATAGTGATTTAATAAAAGAGGATTTCAAATCCCTTTCACGTGCAGTTATTCTCCAGCACATTATCTACACTAGAACATAGCGTATTATCCGCTCACTGTTCCAGTTCAGGACTTGAGAAGAAGAACCCTTGTAAGTAATTTCACCATGTTTGCAAAGAGCATGCACAGAACACTCAGTCCTGATAGTGGCGCCCGAACAAAAAGAAGAGGATGGCCTCAACGACAAGAAGACGAACCTGAGATACCTGCTGTACCTGTCCAGAATCCTGAGATAGCACCTCCTGGCATAGAAGGATTTGGCTACATCGTACAAACCATGAGAGCAGCCATGAAGCCAGCGGCAAGTTTTGACGGCAACACAGCCGTAATTAATTTCCTGGAAAAGCTAGACTCCCACTTCATGTTATATCCAGTTCACGAATTTCAGAAAGTCGCTCTTGCTACCAGCGCTTTGAAGGGCCAAGCGCTAAGTTGGTTCAAGTGCATTGGAAAGAATCTCTTGGGGGAACCAGGAAGCCCCACATATACGTATGAAAATTTCAAGAATTCCTTGGTGAAAGCATTTCCTGTAGTACGAGACCGAGCCAGACTGGAAGCTGAACTGTTTAGTCGATATCAAGAAAAAATAGAAGATTTGTCTAATTTTATTTTGAGAAAAATTCAAGTTTTCAAGCTTTTGTATGGAAGTCGCCCGGATCCTGAAATTATTCAAGTTATACTTCCTAGGCTACTGCCCCAAGTTCAAGATTTCATCGAGCTAAGAAACCCAACGACGTTAGACAGATTATTTGAGCTCGCAGTACAATTTGAAAGCCGAAGAACAGCCGACAACGAACGACGACGCCAATTTGAGCGAAGAAGTCAGTGGAGTTCGCCAAGACCCCAGCAAAAGCAAAATCAAAGTTACGGGAATAAGGCGAAGCAATGGCCGAAGAAAGATGTGTCTCCTAAAGCGAGCGGCGAACGAAGGGAATTTAATAGAAGAACAAGCAAAGATTCCGAGGGCAACCAGAAGAAAAAGAATTTAAACTAAGAGGGATTTCTTCGAGGAAGGTGAAGAAGTCCGAAGCAGCGCAAAACCCTTCCAAAATCAATTTAAACACCGTGGTCGTTAAGAATTTGAGTTTGCCGAAGATTGAAGTTCTAATCAACAACATACCGGCGACAGCCCTCTTGGATACAGGAGCCCAAAGCAGCTTCGTATCGGAAAGATTCTTTAAGAAGCACTTTCGACGTTACAGAATTTTTAGTGCAAGAGACACGGATGTCATAGCGGCCCAAGGAGAAAAATGTAGCTGTTTAGGAAAAGTACCATTGTTCGTGCGTATCAACAACGAACAGGTAAGAATCCTGTTTTATATTGTGCGTAACCTGCAGACTTGTATTATTCTAGGTGTGGACTTTTTTAGTTTGGCAGAAGCAAAAATTGATTTCAAGGGGGGAGAACTAACATTAAATATGAAGCCAATTGAAGCGAAGAATGATAAGCCCCCGCAGCTGGACTTGGAACATTTACAAGCAGAGGAAAAAGAGAAAATCCAAGGTCTGGTAAGTCACTTTGCGAATTTATTTAGTGATGTACCAGGCTTTACGCAGGTGGTGAACCACGACATTGACACGGGGGACGCTCAGCCAGTTAGGCAAAAGCCATATAGATATGATAGGACAAAAGAGGAAATAATTGAACATCATATTAAAGAGATGTTAAAGAATAAAATCATCACGCCAATTTCTAGCAGTTATGCTAGCCCCGTTGTCCTGTGTAAGAAAAATAATGATTACCCGATTACGCACCCGAAGCGGTGGCGTTTTGCTATAGATTATCGCAAGTTAAATTCAGTTACAAAATATCCTGTATATCCGTTGCCGATAATTGAAGAAATTATTCGAAATATTTCGTCTACAAAATACATGACTACATTAGATCTCACGAGTGGCTATTTTCAGATTGGGGTAAAACCCGAGGACGTACACAAAACCGCGTTCATAACGAAATCTGGTACGTACGCATTTCTTAGAATGCCGTTCGGATTATCCGGCGCGCCGGCAACGTTCCAAAGATGTATGGACATCGTCTTAAGACCAGTCCTTGGTAAAAGCACTTTCATATATTTAGACGATATTATAATTACGAGTAGTACTCTAGAACAACACTTACAAGATTTAAGAAAAGTATTTTCATTGTTAAACGAAGCTGGTTTAAAGATAAATGCGTCTAAATGTAAATTTGCCGCAAAAGAGTTACGTTATTTAGGATTTAAAATTTCCCAAAAGGGAATCGAAACGGATCAGTCAAAAATAGTAGCCATTAGAAATTATCCTGTTCCTAAAACAGCGAAGAAATTATCGTCGTTTCTCGGGATGTGTTCATATTACCGGGCTTTCATTAAAGACTTTGCAAAAATAGCTGAGCCACTGCTAAAGTTGAAAAGAAAAAAAGCTAGGTTTTCGTGGTCAGCAGAAGCCAACTTGGCGTTTCAAAAATTGAAAGACGCATTGACTCAAGCTCCCGTCTTAAAATTTCCAGAAGGGGATAAGGGATTAGAGATTTCAGCGGACGCTTCAGATTTCGCGATTGGTGCAGTGCTTTCCCAAAATGGTCAGCCCGTGGCTTTTTTCAGCCGAACATTAAATGAAACCCAAAGAAACTATTCCGCAACAGAGAGAGAAACTCTCGCAGTGTTAGCATCAGTACAGAAATTTCGTGTGTTCTTTGGAAGTTCTCCAGTAACTGTATATACCGACCACGCGGCGGTCACTAGACTCTATTCTGGAAAAAATTTATCACCCAGATTAATAAGGTGGGCTCTCAAATTACAGGAATATAACCTAATAATTAAACATACGCCGGGAAAAGAAAATGTTGTGGCAGATGCTTTAAGCAGAATTAACTTAGATGAAAATGGAAGTGTAATTAAGATAGCCATGTTAACATCCAAAGTATTAGATTCTCGTGAAACAGTAATAGCCGAACTCAAAAAAGATCCGGAGTTCAAAAATATATACAATTATTTGGCCGACCCTGAGAATTTCAATCATCCGGATATTGTGCCGATAAGAAATAGGGCCGAAAATTACGAATTAATTGACGGACTGTTATTCTATACGAAAGCTACTAATGAGAATCATGAATATAGACCGGTTATCCCAGCTAGCATGAGGTTGAATGTATTAGAAGAGTTGCATGATTGTGCCATTTCGGCTCATTTAGGTATAAGAAAAACTGTTCAGAGAGTTCGCGAGGCAGTTTTCTTTCCAGAACTGCAAAAGTTTACTAGGGCGTATGTCCAGTCGTGCCCAACATGTCAATTAAATAATTATGTTAATTTCCGCCCGGCCGGGTTCCTAAATAGTATTAAATCAGAATTCCCAAATCAAATAATAGGCATCGATTTACTTGGACCTTACCCTCGAAGTAAAGTTAATAAAAGCCGATATCTTTTAGTTATAGTGGATCATTTTAGCAAATGGTTAGAGTTAATTCCGTTAAAACGCGCGTCTGCAAAAATTGTAGTAGATTCAATTCTAAATAAGTATATTTTAAAATACGGGGCGCCCCTAAAAGTTATTTCAGACAATGGTCCTCAGTTTGTTAGTAAAATGTTTGAGGAAATGTGTGCAAAACTGGGCATACGTCATCTAAAGATGGTCCCGTATCGTCCGCAGTCAAACATAGCGGAACGGGTGAATAGAAATGTAGTGAAAATAATTCGTAGTTATGTGAAAAACTATCACTCTACCTGGGATAGCCATATAAATGAATTTGCATTTGCCCTTAGGACCGCCAAACACGATACTACACAAAAAACACCCGCTGAACTCTTCTTAGGAAGAAAGATCTTGACCCCCCTAGATAAACTGTTCTTTGTACAGGAAAGGGCAGAAGAATTTAAAATGAGTGATATACAAAAGTTAATACGGGAAGCGACGGAAAATATAGAAATGGCCCAAAGAAAACAGAAATTGTACTATGACCTAAAAAGAAGAGAGGTCAAGTACAATGTGGGAGATGAAGTGTTGAAGATTAAACACAACTTGTCAAATGCCCCAGAGGAAAAGGTGGGGAAATTTTTTCCGCGTTTTGAAGGCCCGTTCACAATTGAACAAATTACGGGGGCAGTGGTTATATTAAAAAGAAATGATGGTCAAACGCTCAAAGCGAATGTGGACCAAATAAAACCGTTCTATAATCGCAGCAAAATGGCTGTATTTAAAGATTCGTTTCAGGATCCGAGGCAATCGACTAGCCAGGAAGATATACGTCAGCAAAAACAGCAGGAACCAGCTACAACGGCATCGAAATGTCAGAAGAAGAAAGCTCCCCCCCAACAAAGAAATAAGAACCAAAAAGGTGGTTTCAAAAGAAAGTCTCACGATGCAGGTGAACAAATCTACGAACGGAATTACGAGCGCACCAAGAGAAGAAAGCAGAATGGGCAAGGGAAGCCCAATGTATCCAAAAGAACTGTGGAATCATCGGACAGGTGCCTGAGAAGCAAGAAACGTCGATTGCAGCCTGAGAATCAACTTCCCGAATACAGCAGGAACCAGGACAAGCAACGAGCAAGGGCCCAGGAGAGAAGGGCCCAGTCCACCAAACGTCCAGCGGAGCAACCTCCTCTACAAAGGAAATTGCCGAGGATACAACGACGGAATTTCAAAAGAAAAAGAGACGAGCAGGCTCCGAAAGAACAACGAAAAACGAGGAAACTGAACCAGGCCACAACTTACTCAAGTTTTAAAGATTGGGCCAAGAAAAGGATGGACGATCATAATAAGATAAGTACAATTTCGTATTCAAAAGTTTAGTTAATTTTTGAGTATACTGCAAGTTGCAGGACTGATTTTACCTCAAGCGAGGTTGACTTTTACGCCAAGTGAGCGATAAGTTCTCATATGGAAAGTAAAATGTTTTGTTAAAAGAAATTGTAATTTTCAAAGATTTAAAATCACTTAATGTTTTGTAAATAGATTAATTTTGTAAAAGCAATGAATTGCTGAAAAGAAAATGTTAACTAAATGATTTTGTATGACGCTTTGTAGAAAGACTTGTAAAATGTCTAGAATGAAAAATCGGAAAATTGAAGAACACGATTTAGTCTGTGGACTTTTATTTCAATGTAATGTGATATTTCAAGAAAGTACCTTGAGAAAGGAATAGGAAGCACTTGCTGTAAGCTTAGAAATTTAACCTACATTTGTATTTCATGACTTCTATGAAATTGTTAAAGTGTTATAAAATGTAACAAATAATATTATGCTAGCAATGCACGTTAAGTGCAATATCAATGTGAATTGTGTGTGAAAACTGCGAATTGTATGCATGAAAAGTTAAAGTTTGAGTAATTTTAGAATGCAAGTGTTAAATAGGCTCTCCACCAAATACACTTAAAGTGTTAGACATAAAGCTAGTGAGAACCTCAGGTTTAGCTGGTTATAGGGCGTTTTTTGAGGTCTCGTATGTCAAGTTCTAACTGATGTTAGTCGATCGTAGGTGGAAGAGTTGAACACCCCCGAACACAGAAAACCCGCAATGGCGGTTTGCTTTTCATCCAACACCGGTGAGAGAGCATTGGGGGATAAATTTAATTGTGCTTGAATGATAATGTGTGTGTGCGAATTTACACAGGAAAAAATAAGGAATTGTACCACCTAGAAATATTCTGTTATTATGTTGTACTAAAATTATTTTCCTTCCAGATTTTTCTGGAAGGAGTAAGACTTGTTAAGAAAAATGTTGAAGACTGTTGTTAAAGAAAATTTCATCGGTAAACTTGTTTCACAAACAGATATTGCCTTGTAAGAGTTGGCCTAAGTTTAGAAGAGTTAAATTTTGACTATTTTAGAATTGCGAGTTTCAACATGGTCCGTTTGGACCAAAGTAGTTTAATTATCGCAATTCTGGCGGGAAGTATGTAAGGTTTTAGTTAAACTAACCAAGTTTTATTTTAATTTAAATCTTTCTATCTCTTCTCTGTTTCAACTTCCCGTCAGAAGAAGCGCGCGTTTTCAGCTTATGCTAATTTGAAGTACAGCCAAGTACTATTTAAACCAGAGGTAGAAACCTCTTAGTGTGAGAGAGCTTTTAGTCTCAGATCACGGTCAGTCTGCTCGACGTTCGTCTGACCAGCTAGCAGCTAAAATTATAAGCCATAGTGCTTACTACGTGATTGCATATTGAAATAAATTGAAGTGCGCTAGTATTAGTATTTCTTGCTACGCACCATTTAGTTAGAGGCCAAACTCCTCGATTCGCTCTGCGAGCAAAGTTTAATTTAATTTCTATTTTTGATTTAGTTTAAATTTATTTGACTGTTAAGTTAGGCCCAAGTGCGGCCTTTTACTTTCTGTATCTCTCCCGAGTTGGGAAGTGTGTAAATAATAGTGATTTAATAAAAGAGGATTTCAAATTCCTTTCACGTGCAGTTATTCTCCAGCACATTATCTACACCAGAACATAGCGTATTATCCGCTCACTGTTCCAGTTCAGGACTTGAGAAGAAGAACCCTTGTAAGTAATTTCACCATGTTTGCAAAGAGCATGCACAGAAAACTCAGTCCTGATACCTTCAGTTACTTTTTGCCGAGTGGGACCAAAAGGAAACTTTTAGTTTTGTGCACCGAATAATCTGCCTTCTTGCCTGTTGACCGAATTGCTTGCTTTTGCGTAGAAACCCTAATTTTAACTGCGAAAATTGGTTTTTTAATTGTTTTAACTGTAGTTGGTGTTTTATGTTTTTCTATATTTTTCAATTTTTTAATGAAGATATTTTGAGTTTTAATGTATTGCTGCCTTGCCGCGAACCGAGAACAGAATTAATTGAATGAAAAATATATCTCTAATGAAATTCGAGGAAATAAGTTTAAATGAAATGCAGGAAAAGTGCGCATAATTTAATATTCCGTACAAGGAAGTCATGTGGTGTACACATCAGATTTTTAATTTATTTTAACAGAAATGTATTCAAAAGAGGCTGCATTTTGCTATCTGTGGAAAAAGAAATGCACACTTAGTATTGGGCGTAAAGTATCCCTTCATTCCATTTCTTCTCTTTAGACGGTTCCACCAAATACTTTAAACTACAAGTTCTATTCTGATTGACAGACAACTTTTAGCTGTGTCTCTTAGTAATTTAAAGTATTATAATTGAAGTTAAACGCTAAAATAAAAGTCTTGATTAATATGGCGACTTGACTGCTTCAGAAGCTCAAAGTTTAACAGAAACAAAAATCCGTTAACTTGCACGCAACCAGAACACGCATACAAATTAAATGTAATGCGAAGTACAAAGTTAACAAACCTAACTATACTTTGAACTTATTTCGACCAGCAGAAGTTACGCCATCCAGACAGATTTCAACATCAGAGAAAGCTAATGCTGCGGACAGCTGGCCGATGCTGCCAAACTCTGTCTGAAACACTTAAAACCTCTTAGTTTATTTATAATTTAACTGATTTGCATTCTGGTGGAAGCTGGCGAAAGTAGAAGTTATAAATAAGTAAAGCAAAAATAATAAGATATCTATGTTTAATTAAAATAAAATCTCTCCATTTCTTCTTAGAGAGAAGCCGAGACATCCTTTCATGATCCACACCTAAATTTTGAGCTACATATCGCATGGTTTATGGTTTGTCAAGGCAGCTTTCAACTATCTTCACATTACTCTAGAACCCTTGGGATGTGTTTATAACCATGTTCCATCAAAACGATGCTGGCGCCTTTTTGTAAGTTCGTCCAGTGTTCAGCTAGACAGAAATCATCATAGAGAGAGAGTAGGTTAGTGTAGAATGATGCCATGTCTGACAACTGAAAACTCGGATAAACGAAAGCTGAAGCCATTTTGAACTAAAACTTAAAGCTATAAAAATTTCGACGAATTTTTACTTTGAGGTTCTAATAATTAAATTCATTACACAAGAACAAGGAAGAACACACATGCACACTTATTTATGGCTTACACATCATTTAGTAAGCAATTAATGTGTGCATTAGCAGTCGGACCACATCAGATGAGGTAGTTTACTAGTGAGTGTAATTGCAATTTAGTAAATGAAATACTAATTACAGTTACATATAACGTTAAATGACGGTGAAATAAATTTTATCTCTTTGAACTTCTACAGAGGTTGTTCGTACATTTTTTAGACGATTTTCATTGTATTTACAGAAATACTTCACCTAAAACGTTTGTGTTTTATATGTTCTATTTGATAACACTTATTCTTCACTATCTTTCGGCATCGTAATTTCCGAGACAATAAAAATCTTTTGTAGTATCGCAAGAGGTATTTTATTCTATTTATCTTGAACAGGGGCCCATCAGTGGCGGTAAAGTCGCTGAACACTGGTAGTTCGGTCTGAGGTTCGAATCCCTCTCACGGACAGGCTGCATGAGTGTTTTCGTGGTTTTTCCCATCTGTAACGTGTTTAAGAGCCAGTTTCCTTAGAACGTCCTCCACGAAGGCATCCCTCCCCTTAGGCAGATAGCCCTCGAGGCTTTATCATAATCCCAAACCAAACCTCTTGAACAGCTTTCCAAAGTCCAAGGACAGTTGTAGGTCGACGTTTCGGTAATCCGCTTTTTAAATGTCGAAATGCACAAAAATCCATAAGTGATGCATCACGAGATTTAGTAGGGATATGAGAGAAGGGCATCGCTTTGATACTCGCTTCTTGTTCCAGTTTTTCCAAGAAATTAGCAGTGGATTTTGAAATGTGGCTACTTGTTTTGTCTTGATGCAATTCTACTAATCGATGGCACTGTGAGTAAAGAGATGGTATTTCGTACTTGAAAATTGGGTTATCATATATTTCTGATAATATATGGAATTTATCTTGACATTTTTATCCACCCTCTTTATTTTTAGTTTGCCGTTACATGAAAAACCAACAACAATCATAAATCCCTTTGAAAAACTTTCTTTAGAGTCTTTGAACCTTGTATTAAGATTTTTTTTGTCTGTTTTGACGGTAATAGATGGATCAGTTTTTATTGCACTCATTTAAATACATCCAAGATTCTTTTATGTTGTCAACATTTTTCCATTTTTGTCCGAATACATGTTTCTCAAAAAGAATTCTGAAGCGAGTTCTGCATTGGGCGATATGTCGTGGAGAAAGATGATGTACATTATGTGTTTTCTCCTTTTTTGGGATTCAAATAAGCATTAACCATTTTGTTTATAGTTGATAATGAGTATTTTAATAATTTTACAACTGTTCTTTGACTTAGAGGATTTTCTTTTAATATTAAAAATCTTACCTTTGCAACATTCCAAATATTCCGTTATTCTCTCAGAAATGTATTTGGAATACTTTTCCCAATCAAAGCTAAACTTTGACATTTATTTTCCTTTCTTTTTGACGATATTATCTATCGTAGCTTTAGATATCGGAAAAGCAAGGTTTTCAAGGCGTTTTTTAATAACTAGATACGAATAATTTTCTTTGGAAAGAGCACAAACATAACCTTCCATCCACTGCTTCTAAAAGCGCCTTTTTGCATGAAAACAAATCTGTCAAGTAGCAGACGATGGTTCATACTTTCAAAAATATAGTGGCAGATCGTCTAAAAAAATATGCGAACAGTCTCTGTATAGGGGTTCCTTTGCAGTAGATTGTAGCAAATATTAAATGTCTCGAAATCAGATAATATAATATGCTACGTGATATTTGTAGAAGCAAATGTAGAAGGCAGTGTTACACAATCAAGAAATCAAAATTTCCCAATCAAGGTGGAAAATCCTGGTCCAGAAATTTTAGGAAATTCGAAAAAAATGTAATGGAACTCTTTGTTTACAATGAACAATATTTTACATTAAAACCTCTTTAAAACAGCATTAAATCATAAATGAAATACGTAAGGTCAAGAAAAATAATAGCCGTAAACCTTTGCTATTATTAAACAGTTTTTATTCCTTAAATTAAATTACTTGTTGTAATATTAGTTCTGGCTAATACGATAAACCGCGTTTGTCCCTGAAAATACCCATAATCGAGGCATAAGGCACACTCATGATGTCTAAAAGGAAACTAAAAGCTAAAATGTAGAATAAACCAATGGTAAGGAATAATAATTTTAGCTTCTTTTGTTCTCAAAAGGGTTAAATAACCTCCTTTCAAAATACCGAGAACACTTAGTACTCTGAATGATCTTGGCATTATTTGCATTGCTGGTTTTTCATTCCTAATGATTCCAACAGCTCAGGCCAAGGCTATTTTCAGTTTGATGGCGTTTGCATTATAGATCATTTACGCTTACCTTGACTCTCACAGCATACAGCAAAGATCAAGGTACGATGCACTCTGTCCACATAAATATCACTGCGAAGTCACAGCTATTATAAAAAAAATAAATAACTCTGAGTTAATTTAATTATTTTAAAAGTTTAAAGAATGATTTGAAGGTGAGGAGGTCAAGAGAGTTTTCTCACATTCAAGGAAATAATGGGTTTAGTAACTAAACATTAGGTAACAAACGTAAGGGGTATTATTGACTAAACATTTAAAATATGCAAAACTAAGCTTGCATTTTATTTGTGCTAGTGGAAGTACCCGATGCCAGTTAAGTTAGATTGATAGTAGTGTATCAAACAACAGAGAAAACGATACCGCTGTAATTCTCCTCTAATAACGATGCAAAAAATACGATTCATAGTCATACAGTTTTCAGTCTGATGCGATATGGAACCCACATAAAAAATTTCGATAGAAAAATAAGGTAATTCTCTCATTATATCAACAACAATGGCACGCAGTTTTTAATGATTTTTGTCTTTCTAATCAAATGGTCGTAAAAGCTAAAGTTCCATCCAATATTTCACCTACATTCAAGTATAGCCGATTAAATGGGGCAAAAAATTTATCATGATTAATCAGAAATCAATAAACGAACAAACAAACACACAAGTAAACATTCTTCTTTATATGTAGAGATTTTGTTAAATTTTTGATTAACAAACTCTACGATTTAAAAGCAACAGTAGCAACACTTTTCGAAATAAAGCATTTTTATCTCCAATTCGCGACACTGTTGCCACTCGGAAAAATGAGTGCGAAAATTAGTGTTTTCATAGTTTTTAATTAATATTTCGGCTGATTAAAGTCGTACGAAGATGGGAATAGCCGAAATGGCTTCCCACGAATTTTTAGAATCGGGAATAATGTATTTACTATTTTTCAAGACTATTTTTATTTCACTGTGAAATTTATAAGTTTTTTATTAACTAACTCTAGGATTTGAAAGCGAGCAGTGGCAACAACTTTCGAAATAAAGCAGATTTTCATCTCCAGCTTGCGAGACTGTTGCCACTGGGAAAAGTGAGGGTGAAAATTATCGTTTTTCCGAGATTTTATTTAATATCTCTGATTTTAGCTTTTTTTTTTCGGGAAAAAGTGGACGTCGACATTTTGCAGGACCCGGAAAACAATGGTAGAAAGTTTAGCTATATTAGTACTGATTTATTAGAGGGTAACCAAACATACAGACTTTCTTTATATATATATATAGATTTCTGAGTTCTCAAATCTCTAACTGAGACTTTAATTCTTTTTCTGCGAAATGAAATTCAGAAACCTTTCTTACTCAGTTATTGGAGTTTATAGACAGCAGACTTCAAAACATTGCCTGCTTATTTTTCAATAAAGATTTAAAGAAAAAATAGTTTATAGTATACTTTAGGCATGGCCGAATTGCGGCCTTCGACCCATATGCTGCATTTTGGCCTCGTTAATGCCCCGCTCTTTCAACAAACAATGATTTTATTTTTGAAATGTAGCTGCAGTTTGAAAAAGAAGCCAGCAGATCTGTTCCAACCTACCCACAATGGCCCATTTCTAAGAAGGGCAACTCGTTTTTATTAACTTTTCTGCACAAAGTTCGCAATTACTCCCAGTAATATGCTGAAATCACATTCTTTTCATCGGCAGCCCAATTTTTTTCATAGCTTTTGATAATCATAACAGAGATAATTATTTGCTTCACTTAAGATGCGTATGTCGAACTTTTAAGAGTCTCTGGAAAATGAATTACTGTATTAGATTGACAGTTTCAACTCTAGTTCAAAATTTATAATCCACATTCTGTCAATGTTTTTATTCGAGACGGAAATCATTCTCTTCCATCGTCTAAGCTTCATTTCTAACTAAAACTAAACTCAGCGGCACAAACAGCCCTTAGAGAGCTATGGCCGGCAATGCCCTGTTATTTGCTTTCTAGACCGTGGGCTCCGGGGTGCTTGTGCATCTTTGCTTGGACAAGTGGTCAACCTGTCGCAGGACCCCCCTCCCGGTGTTTAGTCCCCATGTGAACTTGGTACTCATTTATCAACCCCTCTGAAGGGATGAAAGGCTAATGAGTCAGCCACAGGTGCGAGGATTGAACCCCGCACCTGTGGCACTGCTACGCGACGCGTTAGCCAATCTTCATTTCAGTAAAGTTATATCAAGCAGCGAAGAACTCATTGGATAGAAACATTTTTGTTCCACAAAACTTCTACCAAAATACGGTACACTGAAGATGAAGAAATTGCTGAGTTTATGATATTTCTTTTCTTGTTCCCAGCGCCGGGGCTAGGCTTTTCGCAGCCCGGTGCAACCACTTACATTCCTAGCGTCCAGTAATTCGACAAATTTTGACGCCCTAAATTCTGCCCCTCCGCCGCCTTATATTACCTGTTGTACTATAGAAACATTAGCATTTTTTTTAAGCAGAAGTGATGAAAAATAAGCAATGCCCTCGCCGGGACTCGAACCACGAATCTCTCGAATACTCGCCGAGTATGCTGACCATTACACCACGAAGGCATGCTAAGAAGGCGGGAGAAATACCTTATGCATGTACTTAAGCAGTAAATTTTACTTTATCGCTTAGATTTTAGTCCATTTAATTGCTTGTACCTTAATAAATGTAAGTGACAAAAGAAAAGTAAAATATTGATAAACTCTTTTGTAGGAATATATCTAGCAGTCTTAAAATTTAACACATTTTTTGTGCAAAATGTAGGAAAAGTCCGAAAACTATATTTTGATACTTATTTAATAATAATATGATAATATGTTTATCCCCTGTTTCTATTATTTTAAGTAGTTATTCTGCTAATAACACTAATAATAGATGTACCTGTACTATTTTTCCAAAATTTGCAAGTCGAATGTAGTCGGATAACTTAATATCAAATAGTATAAATGTATATAATCTTTAACCCTAACTTAAAGATCCCCAAAGATTAATATATAACTTAGGAATACAAAGCACAATTAATTAAAGTTGATTGGAAGATATATGTAGTGACATGAAATCTGGTGATCAGATCGCAACAAAACGTCAGCCGGCTTATACCGAAATACACTGGTGTGCAAAAATTAAGGACGAGACGGTTTTTTCAATATAACTTTGGACGAAAGCTTTCCAAATCAACACATTTAATACCGTAAGATCCCCAATACGTGAGGACATGAGTAATGTAAGCAACACTTACTAAAAGAGAAATCAGAGGGATAAAAAGATGCTTTATTGAAAAAGTAGCATGGAGCGCAATGCGACTGAAGGCCGAAACATCCCTGTGATGGGTGTCCAGCAAGAAACATCCGGTCTTTAATAGGGGATATGATCTCCCCTGACTGCTAGGCAGGTTTCACATCATTTGTGCATGCTGGATATGTGGTTGTTAATGAGCTGTTGAGACACTGCTGCTCGTTCCTCTTGTAGCACCAATCGCAGTTTCGGAATCGTTACTGGCGATAAGTTACGTGCTGCCACGGGTCTCCCTAGTAAGTTCCGTACATGCTTGACGGGATTTAGATCCAGAGACCTTGCCGACCAATCCATGTGTTCAATATCTTCACTCTCCAACAGCTCTTCGACAGTAACTGTGCGATGAGGTGGAGCGTTGTCGTCCATGAAGAGGAACTGAGGACCCATAGCCCTTGTGAAAAGACGCATGTAAGGAAGAAGAACCTCGTTACAATAGCAGTCCCAGGTGACGAACCTCCTTGGGAGATATGAAGGTCGGTCCGGCTACCAAGCATTATGTCTGCTCGAACGAGAACTCCGCGACCTCCAAAACAGTCCCTTTTGATGATGTTGAAGGGGTTATTGCGTGTTCCCCGCTCTGTCCAGATGTGTATGTGTCTAGAATCGCAACTCAGACTAAATCTGCTCTCATCTGTAAAGAGTACTCGTCCCCATTCATTGTCTCTCCAATTCCGGTGTTCCCGGCACCACAGAGAACGCCTTCTCCGATGGGCAGGCGTTAGAGGTACACACCGTACAGGGCGTCGTGCAAACAGACCACCACCGTGCAGTCTTCTGGCCACGGTAAAACGCGATATCGGTCGTCCAGTCGCCTGTGTCGTGTGTCTAGCGATTTCTCCCGCTGTCTGCCGCCTGTTTCTTCTGGCCTGTAAGGCAATATACCGGTCATCTGCGGGTGTGGTTCCTCGTGGACGACCACTACTAAACCCCCGGATAGCTGTTCCTGTAGTTTGAAATTGTCTCCAAAGTCGTGAAACGATGCTGCGAGCAATTCCGAACTCTGCAGCCACACTTGTCACACTGCGGCCTTCCTCCAACTTCCCAATGATTCGACCTCGGGTAAAAGCATCCAGATGTTGTCTAACAGATTGATTATTCGCCATTTCTCCCTGAGGCAGCAACTCGGTGTGATTTTAACTGCTATACTGCGCGCAATCTCTTTGCCAGAAATACTGATCTTACACCGACAACATGCTTTATACTACTCAGACACTCCCCCATTACGTCTACCTGCATATCTGCGCATGTGCTACCGTACATCACCTTACTTAATCTCCTGATTGGTCTTTCTGTCCGCTCTGCCTCTTCGTTCAGCTGATATGCTAATTTTTCGACTTCGTCCTTAATTTTTGCACACCAGTGTATATGACAAAACTTGCAAATACAGCTTAAAGAAAAAATAAAAATTGAAATACAGAAAAAGAACGTGCATGTTGTTTACAAATAGCAGAAGTTTCATTTTTTCAGTTAAAGTATAACATTCGTGAAGTGATAAATGCATAACTTAATATTACGACTTGGCATTATTTCATCGGAAAATGTCTATAATTAGTGAACGCTTGATTTACAGAGGCTGTTGGCTCATTCTTTAGACGATTTTCATTGTATTGACAGAAATATTTCACTTAACATTTTTGTGTTTTAAATGTCCTCTTTGATAATCCTTATTCTTAATTATTTTTCTATACTTTAATTTCCAAAATAATAAATACCCTTTGCAGTATCGTACAGGTATTTTATATCATTCCTCTTGAACAGCTTTCCAAAGACCAAGGAGGATTGTAGGTTGACTTTGGGACAATCCGCTTTTTAAAAATCAAAAAGCGCAAACCTCCATGGATGATACATCAGGAGATTCAGTATAAATATGAAGGTTATGAAGGGTATTGCCTTGATACCCGCTTCTTGTTCCATTTTTTCCTGGAAATCAGCAGTGGATTTTGACATGTGGTTGTTTTCTTTGTCTTGATGCAGTTTCACTGATTGATGGTACTTTGGGTAAAGAGAAGGTATTTCATATTTGAAAACCATGTGTACAATATATTTCTGATAATATGTGGAATTGATCTTAACATTTTCCTCCGCTCTTTATATTTTTAATTTTTAATATCTTAATTTAAAAAAAAACACCTGCAATCATAAATCCCTTAGGGAAACTTTCTTTAAATTCTTTGAATCGTGTTTTAAGATTTTTTTCTTCACTCTGATGATAATAAATGGATCTCTTTTTATTGCAGTCATTTAAATATACCCAACATTCATATATTGGGACAATATTTTTCCATTTTTGTTCTTATCAATGTTTCTCAAAAGGAGTTCTGCAACGCGTTTGGGATATGTCGTGGAGAAAGACGATGCACATTACGTTTTTTTCACCTTTTTATATTCAAATCAGGATTAATCCCTTTGTTTGCAGATGACAGTGATCATTTTAATGATTTTACAGCTGTTCTTCGACTTGGAGGATTTTTTTTTTTCATTATTAGAGATCTTACCTTTGCAACATGTGTAATGGGTGTACGAACCAGTTTGCCTTACAAAGTCCTCCACGAAGGCATTCCTCCCCTTAGGCAGATAGCCCTAGTGTTCTTTGCTATAATCAACTAATCCAAATATATGCACTTGCAACATTCGAAACTTTCCATTTTGACATGTCTTTGGAACAATTTTTCCAGTTGAAGCGAAGCTTTAGATATCAAAAAACTATGGCTTCCACAGCGTTTTTTAATAACTAGATAGGAATAATTTATTCGGAAAGAACACAAAATTAGCCTTCCATCCCATTGCTCCTTTAAAAGCGCCATTTTGCATGAAAACAAAACCCTCAAGTAACAGACGATATATGTTTTCAAAATACAGCTGGAGTTAATTTTGTTTTTCAAGCAGGCCATTTTTTATAGCAAAGCAAAATTGTCCAAAAAATGTACGACAACCTCTGCAGATTATTTACTTGAAATACATTTTCTGTAAGAAATCTTGGCACAGGTGATATGAAGGTAATATGAAGCTTTCTTAACAGAACTGACCAGTCCATCTATTCTGCAGTTCAGTTACACTTAATCACGAAGCTTCATTTTTATAGTTCTAAGCGCATTTCTCATGACAAGTCAATTTGGAACCATAAATGCATTCCGAATGAATCACGTATTTTGTAGTACTGCTACCATGGGCATTATTTTTTAGAGGACCTACATACGATGTGCTAATGATGTATCTAAAAATTTTTTAACTTGCATTGGAGGGAGGAGGGATTTGAAGATTCACAATTTTTTTTATCTGAATCCTCCTGGAACTTTCAAATAAAAGTAATACGAAGGAGAAGGGGGAAAACACTTTTACGTATTATTAAAAAGTTTTTAAATAACAGAAGCTCTGAAATCTGCATTTACTGCTGAAACCAAATTTAGGAACGAAGTTTTTTAAAATATACTTTGTTCATTAGAAAGCTACAAATGAAACGTAATAGAAGAACAAAATTAAACTCTTCAGTCATGAAATTTATTTTATCAGTATAATATGGCAAACATATTCTATTGATTGTTCAAATTTCAATTAACATTTCAAAACTCACCAATTGTACCTTTTCACTTGGTAGACAACTAGCGTCACGTGCTCAAAACGCAGCTTTACATACCGCGACAAGAGTTGCCAGAAACGTGTAGGATATATTAAAATGTATTATCTACCTTCAGAATTACCGAAATGATTCGAATATTTTCGATAAAGAATAGTAGCTCACTGATAACTCACTAACTAAATTTTGACAGATTTCGCTGAATGTCATACTAAAACTACTCAGGACCAACACGAAATAATATTAGTGATTCAAATACCACTGAAAGTGCAAAAATGGAGCTTTTTCTTGATTCTTTTACCTAATCTTTCCAAAATTTGGAGTTAAACATTTCATAATTTTTATGGCCAGAATTCAAAACTTCAAATGAGGAAAAAATGTTTAAATTTGAAATTTTGAATTATAAATCTGTCTGAAGATTCGAATGCCCCAATTTCAGAGGGGGGAATGTAGCTGATAATCCATTTTGCAGCTAATGAATTAACTCATAAGTCACTAGGCTGCTCCTTATATTATATATGGCAACGGAAAACTAAATTATTATTTTTATGCAAAAACCTGGAAAAGTTACAACTTATCTTAAAATAATTTTGTTTTTTCCAATAACTATTTCTTCGCTCCTACATGTCACATATCGTGTTCTTTTCGGAAGAATGTGCTAGACTTCAAAATAGGAAAATTCCTTGGATTTATTTTTCAAATTAGTGACTTATTCTTCACTCAGATGAGAAGCTGTTTACATTATTGTACCTGTAAAGACCATTGTACCTTTCCTTCAATTTCAGATTCCTTCTGCTTGCCATACTGAAACAGTGCCAATCAATTGTTATAAATAATCAGACCAATATAATTAGTATAACCAATATAGATCAATTGTTATAAATAATCAAACCAATCAATTGTTATAAACAGGCGAAAAAAAGGCAATTACAAAAAATATGTTTAGTTTTCCTGGGAGGACGAAGGCTGAAAGAATGTCCGGTTACATAGTGTCATAATTAATTTACGTGCCTCCCAACCGGGATAGTGGTTGGTGACACTGACTACCATACCGAAGTGCCCGGGTTCAAATCCCGGAAAAGGCATGGATGTTTGTATGCATCGTTGGGGGACACTTTAAATATGCAGCGAACCGAAAATCTTCTCGAGAGGTAGTGGGGTTGGGGAAGAGGGATGGGAGATCCTCGGATTCGTCCCCCCCAAGGTGCTGTCCATCAAAATTGGGAGCGAAACTGAGCAAAGTTTTACTGTCACTTATAAGGTGTTCAAGGTTCTTGCCAACGACAGACGCAATCTTGCATTCCTTCCCGAGATGAATTTCTTGAACTTGTTCTAATGTTGCTGTCAGACAAGTGAGATAAGTCACAATACAACACATAATTCAGTCACACAATTTAGCAGATTCAAATTTGTATGACATATTACATATTCCTGAACATAGAATAGGAGACATAAGAATTATTTGTTTACACTTATGCTAGATGACTAAAAAATATCCGGTAAAAAATGTGTAGGCAAGTACAGGAGAACTAGGCAGATTTTGTAGTAGAATATGTATTTCAAAATGGCCCGTTAAAGTAGCTCAAAACGGTATTGAGTGGTACATAAAAGCCTTCTACTGGCGTAAATCATCAGTCTCCGTGCAGATTTCGAGCGGTATTGATCGCTAAACGAAGGCGAAGCTTGCCGATGAGATTTTTACCTATAGGGCTGCGGACTCAAAGGAGAAGCAGCTGCTCAAAGGAAGTACTTAAAAACAGTTCTCCGTACCTCCTAGTGATTGCTCCTTTTAGCTGCAACCTCTCCAAAAAAAAATGCATGTTGACGAATTCCGCATTCGTGAAGCGATGCTTATTACTCGAAATCCGCATGCAAAATGGCGATTTATGCTAGCAGAACGCTTTTATCTATTGCTGAATAGCGCCATGTAACTCTTCAAGGGGCCATATGCGCACAGACATTCATTCCATTACAAAATCTGGTTATTTCTGTCTGCTCTTATATTTTTGGGAGATATTTTTACTACCCTGTATGTTCTACATTAATCACCATAATTAAATAACCAGCCATTTGCTCAGCCAGCCTCCTAAAAGTCATTATAAGAAAGAAAAAGTAAATAATAGTTTTAAGGAGCCTAGACATCCTAATATATAGGTAGTACAATTTAAGGTACAGGCAGTATAATTTTATAAAGATACTTAATGATTTGTAATGTCTAACTGCTAAACTTTCAGTGTGACTGCTAAAGTAAGTGCAGGAACGAGACATCAAAAGGGTTAAAAGAATCCTTTATTAAATTCTTTAAAATTCACAGAGCGTCGACTTGGTGCTAACAAACTACGCCTCGCTCGGACGGTAATTCAACTAACAAGAACTAAACTTAAAATTCAAAGATATTAACAAAACAGTAGAATTTTCCCCAGGGCTCAGATAATCCTGTTAAATCGCGTCGAAGTCTAGTGGTAGCAGAATAATAGGGTTACGCCACTTTAACTAGCAATAAATGCAGAAACAGAAGCTCACGCTACAAAGGTACAGTACTTTCCCACTCTCTCTAATTTTTCCTTTTAAAGCTCAGCATTTAAACCTTTACTCCTACTGGTAGAAAGTGAATTTCTTCACGCGCGCTACGAAATTTACATATTCTGGCATTGGCAGTTAGGAGAATGAAGGCTTATAGAAAAAAATCATAAACTTAACTGGTTAGTCAAAATAAATATAAATCCCTACAGATTTAATAACAAATCAAAAATATTTTCTTTTTTGAAATTACTCTATTTAATCAATTCTAGACTTAAGATGATTCTAGACTTAAGATGCAATAAAAATCATACTACAGCTCATTATATAGTTTCTTTAATACCATAAGTAATATTTTTAATTGTGTTCCGAAAAAGGCCTGGAAATGAAAAGTGTTTTAAAGCATTTTATTTTTTAGTGCACAAAAGTATTTTATTGTATAACAATTAAATAGGGAATGTGAAATATGCATCAACTTATTTCTTTCCTTCGGTTTTCTCAATTATATTTATATTATAAGGTATTTTTCCCACCTTCTTAGCATGCCTTCGTGGTGTAATGGTCAGTACACTCGGCGAGTATTCGAGAGGTCCGAGATTCGAGTCCCGGTGAGGACATTGCTCATTTTTTCATGCCTCCTGCTTCGAAATAACCTAATGTCTTTTACATACAATAATACATATAATAATATTATTATATGTATGGATGAGGTAAAACTTTCTGTCCAAAAATTCGATAGTGAGTTTTTAGTTAATAAGCACGAAATATGGTTCCCACAGCATGTTTTTACTATTTTTACAGTGATGTTTCTCTGCTCGTGTATCTATATGTGACGATTTTTTCTTCTACGATAATGCTTATATCATATTATTTTATCTACGATGATGCTTATATAACTTCCAAACATTTCTGCTTTCCGTATATAAGGCTTCTGCATTCATATAAAGGGTCGCGATAAATATACTTGCAGGTCAAAATGAATTTAGATTTGTTGATACTATGGAAATAACACAGAAGAAAATCGAGTTATGGTACTCATTTCAAAGTATTTATTTTAAATATATTATAAGCACTTAATTTTCTTTAATTAAAAACCAATTGAACTACAAGTTATTCAGCTGCCTAATAAAATACAATTTCTAACGGAAAGAAATAAATCGGCAGACATCTCATTATGTTGATATAAATTTAGAAAAACCAGTTTTTACAAATGGCCAATTATACCTAATAATAATAAAATTTCATATCAAAGACCTTTCTATTTATTGGAGTAACAAATTAGTTTGTAAATTCTATTTACAAACTATCAGTTGGAAGGGATACTTTGATTTAAAGCTCGTTGCTGTTTACAACAAGGAACTGGCAAGAGCTCATGTGCAGGCTTTATCAGATACTTTTTTTTAGCACAAAACGGCAATTTACCTACAAGAGCTATTACTTTCGTTTTAGCATTTTACACCGTCCATTATATAACGACATTTCACTTTTCAGATTGTTGCCACCAAATACTAGAGCCCTGCAATATATTTAAAGATCTTAAATAATCAAGAATCTGCATGAATGTATGTATGCTTATGGCATTCTGAAAAAACAACCATACCTAGAGATATCAAATTTTGAATAACGTAGCCCTCTGCTCGAATATGGGCATCTGTAAGCCTACATTTGGTATTTATTTTATTGCCTATTTCAGATTTTGTAAAACTTTAATGAATTTTTCATGAACAAGCTCAAATGATTTAAAAGCGAGCAACTTTACGCGGGATATTAAAAAACTCAACGATTTAAAAGCGAGCAATGGCAACACTCTACAGGGAAAAGGAAAAAAAAAAAACTTTTTATCTCCAGCGCGCTGAGCTGTGTATCGGAAATTCTAAAGATAGACTCATTTTAAAATTATTTTGCGATATTACTGCTGAACTAAATTTTGTGGTTTAAGTGCAAAGAACATGATATTTCATAAATAAAGGTAACACACAAAATGTTAAAAAAAACTCCCCTTTGGACGTAATTTAAAATCTGAAAGGTTTCAGATTTTAATTTTTTCCCCCTTCCTGTAGAATGTTGCCATTGCTCGCTTTTAGATCATTGAGTTTGTTAATAAAAAATTCGTTCAAGTTTTACAAAATATGGAGTAGATAATAAAACAAATTCCAAATTCGAAATTTGGGCTTCCAGATGCCCATATTCGGGTGGAAACGTACATTATTCAAACATGGATGGCTTTAGGTATGGTTTGTTTTATCACAATGCGAGAAAGATACATTTATGCAGATTCTTCATTATTTAATTTCTTTAAATGTACTACAGGACGGTAATGTTTGGTGGCAACAATTTGAAAAGTGAATCGGACATTTATAGTGAATCAACGCAAAATGCCAAACGGAAAACAATAGTCCTTCAGGGACAAAGCCTCCTTGGATTATTATCTTGAGCGTGTGAGATTATGTATCGGATTCTAAAGATATGCTCCTTTTAAATATTTTGTGATACTGTTGTTGAATTGAATGATGTTGAATTGATTGTTGTTGAAGTGCGAAGAACAGGATATTTCATAAAAAAGTAAGACACAAAATGTTTAAAAAACGCCCCCTTGGGCGTAATATAAAATCTAAAAGCTTTCAGAGTGTTTTTTTTTTTTTTTTACTTTTTATTATTATTCTATTTTTAGATATGTACTGGCAGTATTGATATCAGCTTGAACAGCGGTAAGCAAGAGATGATTTATTACTGTAACATCCCTACCACACGTTATTGTTATCTTTAGTCAGTCATAATAAAAGGACAGCCATTTTTCTAATTTACGTAAATTAGAACATATAGAACAGAAATGAAAGAAATTGCAACCACAAAAACCAGAGAATATTATAAAAGATAAAAAAAAAATACAACACTATTTTTCAACTGCTGCTAAGAAAGGAAATAAAAGCACGATGAAGCATAAAAAGATGAGGGGCAGTTGTAGTATCTTTTGGGGCTCGAGCTAAAAATAGATGCATCGGAAACTTGGAAAACTAATGTTGCGGTATCAAAACTGATGGAAACCAAACCTGAAAAATAAGTAAAAAATCGCGGTGAATAATAATAAATGTTACTTCATCGAAAGGAAATGTATATATATATATATATAATGTAGATCACTGGGAAAAACTTTTCCCAGATGGCAAGGCTTACTCAAAACTTTTTTTCCTCCAACTTACCTGTTGGTAAAGATTACATGAGCTTTTCAACAATCTCTCCGCTTCAGTTAATTATTTCCGCTTCGTATAAAATTGTTTTATCTTCGTGTTTTAAAAAGATAATCCACCTGAGCAATTCTTGTGACATTTATACAATTAATTCCAATTTAATATTCAATTATCCAATTTTATATTTAATTAATTTTCTATTTTTTATACAATTAATTCCAATTTTATAAAAAAAAAACTCCTGCAGCTAGATCTTTTTACCATGTCGATCGAGTTGCCTTTGTCACATAATTTTAAAATTTCTGTAAATAGCTTCGCAGAGAAATACATTCACTAAAGCATTTACAGATTGCCCGTCTGGCTCGAAATGATTTGAGTTTTATTATTATTTTATTATTTTAAGTTGGTTTATTTTTTATAGGAGTATTAATATAGTTTAATTATGCATGGTATATTTTAGTATTTTTATAATATTTGTGTTTTATATTTTTTCTTTGTTCTCTCCAGCCCTAGATTTCATATTTTTATTGTCGAATTCCTTGTACTGTGAGTTATTTACTTACCTTTCTAATCCTCGTGGAATACTTCGTGAAACACGAGGAATTCTGTATTTTTACTTCCTTGGACGATGTAAAGTATTCTAATCACGAAAAATTCCGGGCGCCATATTTCAAAGAAATTATCCATTCTGACCGCTATCGAATACAATTTAACGATGTTTTTGCTTAAGATCTGTACTTAAGGACAGAATTAAGCACTCTTTTTCCCAAAAGGAATTATAAAACTAATTTAAAATGGATTCAGAAGAGATTTTTTTCGCGGCATCTGTACGTACGTGTATACGTACGTGCATACGTATGTATGTATGTATCTCGCATAATACAAAAGCGAGTACCTTCAGAACTTTGAAATTTTGTATTAGGACTGCTATAATATATATATATATATATGTATTAATATACTCATTCTGTTACTCGGTTCATTAAGCTCAGATTTTTATTCTTATCTGTTGGTAAATTGTGCATTTTTTGCTTCAAAAATAATTGAATTACATTGTTTTTATCTTCCGGTTAAGGTTTTTATGCCTTTAGTGAACTTCCACGCAATAGTTGTAGAATTATCAACAATTTAAAAGTTGTTTCAGTGTGACTAAGCCTAATCTTTTTACCAAAGTAGCCATATTTGTTTTCATTTGAAACTTAGCAGAATAGCGGATTTGTTGCCAATCTAGAGAAACTAAGCTTCGCATCAACAAAGATAACGTCTTATTTTATTGTTGCGAATTAAATCATGCTTAATCCATTCTGGAATTTAAAGTTATTAAATTATCCCATAAAATTGTAAATTGTAATGTAAAAATTATTTTTTAATTATTTTAACTGTATTTGGTATTTTATACTTTTCAGTTTGAAATATATAAAATATTTCAAATATTTGACATTTTGAGGTTTCATGTATTTTTGCCTTGTCGCGCAGGGAGAACTGAATTAATTGAATGAGAAATATTTCTCTAATGAAATTCGAGGAAGGAAGTTTAAACGAAATGCAGAAAAAAATGCATGTAATTTAATATTTCCTACAAGGAAATCATGTAGTGTACATATCAATTTTTTTTCTTAATTTAAAGCTATAAGGTCAGGTCTTTTGACAAATAGTTATGAAGAATTTTTCGCTAGCATTATGTTGTATATTAAAATGCAGCGTTAAGCAAAAGCGCTGCAACAAGATATTTGAAGAGCTATATAATGTAAAATAGAAAGAATAGTTAAAGCTTTATTGATATTTCCCTGATAGCGGTATGTCTTCTGAACTCTCAGTAATTATTGATGACAAAATATTTTCAAACCTCTGCATCAGATCTTGCTATAGTCCAATTCCAAAATTAAGCGATTAATTTTAAATTTATACTTCAGGTATTCTTTAATCATAATTTTCTTTCATCTTTGCATTTCAATGGTGAATTGCCGTAAAGCTAATTCCCTTTCTATACAATATGCAAAAAATAATGTGAAAGTTCCAGCCATGTTGAGTTTCGGTCTTTAATCGGTAGTTTTGTCTAAAATTGTCTAAGACCGTTCTTAAGAGGTTATCTATCACAACTAGCGACGGTCCCTGCTAGACGCAACTTTTCTGAGAAACGAGATTCTAGTAGCACTGGTTTAAACGGAAGGATTCCTAGAAAAAAAAAAAGGTTCACTGGAAGCCGAAGTCCCGTCTAGCTATGGAATCTTTGTACCGTTTACGCGGGAGTTTTTGAAACTGCGCCGAAAAGGTTTCGGCTGGAGCTCTGTCCCGGCTAGAGATCAACCAGTCAGACGAAAGTTCTACATCTGAAGCATCACGTGATCCCAATCTGAGCGATAATCGATCAATGTTTGGCGATCAAGTTGTCAGGACTGAGTGTTCTGCGCATATTCTTGGCAAACATCTTCGTGAAAACTTCAAGTTCTGATCTGGAACAGGGAGCTGAATGCAGCTATGTTCTGTGGTAGAAAACTGCGGTTAAGTGGTAGAAGAACGGCACTTCAGAAGGATTTAAAATCCTCTTTTATTAAACCACAATTATATACAGCCACTTCCCAACTCGGGAGGGATACAGAAAATAATGACCGCACTTGGGTCTAAACTAAACAATCAAATAACTTAAACTAAAATTAAATAGAAATTAAATAGTCGTTGCTCACAGAGCTATAAACGCGAGGTTGGCCTCTAAACTAAATGGTGCGTAGCAAGATTTAACTAATACTAACGCACTTAGAATTACTTCAATAAGTAATAGAGTAACAGCTCTAAGGCTTAGAATTTAAGTACTAGCTGGTCAGGCGAACGTTGAATAGAGTAACAGTGGTCTGAGACTAAAAGCTCTCTCACACTGAGAGGTTCCTACCTACCGTTTAAATAGAAACTTGGCTCCACTTCAAATTAGCATAAAGCTGAAACGCGCGCTTATTCTAACGGGAAGTTGAAATAAGAACAGATAGAAAAAGGCAAATTAAAATAAAACTTTGTTAGTTTAAACTAAAACCTTACAAAGTCTTTAGTAAGTGAAAATGGTAACCTAGCTGCGTGGGTTTCCTGGAAATGTGTCGGTTCTGAGAATTGTCCCTTTCGACGTTCAAACCCTCATAGCGAAAACATAATGTGATTGGGTCTTTAAGTGGACAAAACCTTAAGCTATTAAAAAATACATATGTCAGAGAAACCAGCAGATTATTTTTTATGGCAGAGCTAAATTGTCGTAACCATGTTACGGAATATGTCTTTCAAAATCAAATGCGCCTAGATTTATTTTTATTTACATAAAGATAATTTTACTGTGTTTTTAATACATTTTTCTTCACTGTCACTTTAAAGTGTTCAGTATTAAACAAAAAGTGCTCATTATTATTGTGTGTCTTCATCTTCTTCAAGGCATTTTTTGGATGTGCATTTAGAGGATTATAGAAGAGTTGCTAATGTCTTCAATTTTGATAAAATCGCATCTGACATAAATAAAATTCATTGCCAATACGGAGTAATAAGGTTTTCTTTTCTCCTCAGTATTCTTCTTGTTTTCTTCAGGAAGTGCGTTGTTGATTAAGTTAATATTTAAAAAGTCATTTTATCTGTACATCTTAACATCATTTTGCACAACCTGTTATTTTAAACCATGTGTGTCATTTCTTACGGTCTGTTATAGGCCGATTGCAAAATTTCTAACTTTACTTCTAAATACACCATTCTATGCATCCAAAATAATTTCAACGATCATGATGAAGTTTTGTGGGAATATATAGACTATATACGTCTAATAAGGCATTTTGTATACACACGGAATGGAAAATCAACTGTGACATAGAACAAGATTAGCCTGCTGATAGCTGAAGCTATAATTTCTTAAATTATGAATAGAATTAATCAATACAGAGGCAGAGAGAGAGAGACCATCCAGTGTCACAGTTTCATGTATTACGTCATTATAATTGGCGGACTTAGATCATTGGAATATGGTAAAGCATATGAGAACTATCCGACTAAGGGCAGGAGCATTTTCTTTTTCTATAAATATACATATCTAGTTTTTCATATCAAATTAAAATCAAGATTCAAAATCAAATTTTTAAGCTGTTTTAATGCTGGGTAAAATAAAAAAATTTATAAAAAAAAACCTGAAAGCTTCAGATTTTACATGATGCCGAAAGCGATTTTTTTAACGTTTTGTTTGTTACCTTTATTTATTAAATATCATGTTCTTCGAAGTTAAACCATAAAATCCAATTCAACAGCAATATCACAAAATAATTTTAAAAGAGCATATCTTTAGAATTTCCGACACACCGTCTCACTACCTCGAAATAATTTTTTTTTCCCGTACAGTGTTGCCATTGCTCGCTTTGAAATCTTTCGATTTGTTGATAAAGGATTCGTTAAAGTGTTACAAAATCGGAAATCGTTAATAAAAACCAATTCCAAATTCCAAATTAGGGCTTCCAGATGCCCATATTCGGTGAAGGATTACGTTATTCAAAATTTGATGGCTCTAGGTACCGTTGTTTTATCACAATGCGAGAAACATACATGCATTGATGCAGATTTTTCATTATTTAATTTCTTTAAATATAATACAGGGCTGTAATATTTGGGGGCAACGGTTTGAAAGTGAATCAATGCAGAAAGTGAACCGACGCAAAATGCCAAAACGAAATTAATAGCCCTTCTGGGCTAACGCCCTTTGGGTTAAAATTAAAAAAAAAATCAAATCTATATATATATATAAATACATGTAAATAGCAAGTAGCTACTTATCAAACTTTACCGTTTCCTAAAGACGTTAAAAGTCTGAGAATGATAATTCAACGATAGCAGCTCTGTTCCTTCATTTTTAAAAATTTTGACTTATTTTGAAAATTAATTTTTATTTTAAAACTTTTCTTAAAATGTCACTCTCAGTTAAAGGCTATTGACAATTCTTCTCCTGCAAAACTTACATTTGCAATTAATTTTCAACTTTTGGTCCAAAGAGGCTTTGTCCCTGAAGGACTATTGTTTTCGTTTTGCGATTTTGCGTCGAGAACATTAAATGCCGGTTCACTTTTCAAACTGTTGCACCAAATATTGCAGCCCTGTATTGTATTTTAAAAAAATAAGTAATGAATAATGTGCATAAATGTATGTATGTTTCTCGCATTGTGATAAAACGACGGTACCTAGAACCATCGAATTTTGAATGACGTAATCCTGCTGCGAATATGGGCATCTAGAGGGCCAAATTTGAAATTTGGAATTTGTTTCATTATCGATTTCATATTTTGTAAAACTTTAACGAATTGTTGATGAACAAACTCCAGGATTTCAAAGCGATCAATGGCAACGTTGTACAGAAAAAACATTTTTATCTCCAGTGCGGGAGACTGTGTATAGGAAATTCTAAAGATATGCTCAGTTTAAAATTATTTTGCGATATTCTTCTTTAACTGAATTTTATGGTTTAAGGGCGAAGAACATGATATTTAATAAATACAGGTAAAATACAAAATGTTAAAAAAAAAAAACGCCCTTTCGGATGTAGTTTAAATCTGAAATCCTTCAGATTTTCTTTTTTTTTTAATTTAAATTTTCTGTTATAAATTTAAAAAAATTCTTTTGGTCTTCGTTCTAAAGTCAAAAACTGCCTGTGTAGTTATAATTTAACCTAATTAATGAATTTTGTGCGTGTGTGTTTTAAATTTTTTTATAATGGCAATGTACTTTTTTTAACAATTTGACTTTTTTAAAGCAGTTTTGAGTTACAAAAAAAGAAAGAAGCAAATTTTAAAAGTTGGATCTTGTAAATTGCGAACTCTTTTTTAAATTAGTTTTAAAGTTATTCAAAAGTTTACTTTTGGAAATAGGCAACAAAAAATGCTATGAATGCTCAAGAAGAGAAAAGTTTTACCTTTTAAATATTAGTAAATTTTTACATTTTTCAATTAAAAAAATTAATAGTGAATATTTCTTCAGAGCATTAAACTGCATTTTGAACTTTTCAAATATATATATATTTATTAATTCATTTTTTAAAGAGAACAGAAGCTTTTAAAATGCTATAACAGAAGGGAATTCCATCAACAGAATATATGTACATACGATTTGTTTTGGGTCTTATAAATTTTATTTATTTAGGTGCTGCAAAAATCACATTCACCAAGATAATAATTAATTCATTTCATATGTGAAGAATTAAAAAAAAATTATTCAAAATCAGAAGTTAATTTGAGTTTTAAATTTAACAAAAGTTTCAAATCTCCGTAAATCAATCCGCCATGAATCGGAGCTCATCTTTCTGCAGCTAAAATCTCCTTTTAAACGTTATTTGGGCATTTTGCCCATAGATGGCGCTGATCTGTAGTTCGAACTCTTTCACTGTTGAACTCGACAAAGAAATCGGCGACCTAGGAGTTCCCCATTCAAAGAGACCATGCCGGCAGAGGCCAGGATTGACTCTTCCGCGTTTTTCGTCCCCGCTTTCTTTTATTTTGTTATTTTATTCTTTAGTGAACGTTGTTCAGTTTCGCCTTCACCTGTCGCGTAGTTCACAGTTTGTTCTTTTTTTTACCTTCGTGTTCCAGTACCCAAGTCTCCCTCTTTCAACGAGCTCCGTAGCAAAAAACGAAAGTTCAAAAATTCCGGTTTGGATGACCGCGTGCACCGACCGTAAAACAATAATTGAAAAAATGTTAGGGTTATGTTGCAAACCTACACCAGAGTTATGTACGAGGGAAGAACACCTTCGATGAAAGTCTTTCTAAACGATTATTCAATTCTCGTCGTGGACGTGGGAAGAATTGAATTAGTCGCAGCCCGGACTCGCGGTCACACTATAGTTTATGCTATTTTTGTCTCTTCGCGATGTGTAGTAACGAAATAAAAAATATATGTAATAAAACTGAATAAACATAGAGATTAAATTTTGATTAAAGTTAATCTTTATTCAAAATCTGCTTTCTTTAAAAATATAAAGATTGAAAGATATAAAGGTTGCACTTATCTTAGATTAAAAATCTTAAGATTGCAAATTAAAATCTGATAGAAAAATACATTAATCCTTGCTGAAAAAGAAATCTGAGTGCTAATTTATTGTAATGCTAAATTATTTGTTTGTGTTGCGTGCGTACGGGAATGTACACATAACCGATGATAGCTTAATAAAATTTATTTTACCGAAAGAAACACCTCTAAGTTCTGGAACTTTGCACAAAAACAGTAGTACAGCTCTTCACACAGAATACAATCAGCAGTTACACTTCTAACTACTAAAAACATTAAACACAACGCAATGCAAAGCCCATCTAAAAATTCTCTCAGCTATCACGATACTCCGGTCTTACTATATAGTTTTCATCCAACCGTTTAGAAATCTCTAGCAAATTTCGTTTCTCGAAATTACTAGAAGACATACAGTGCAGGATTTCTTCCTAGGCCTACAAGGCCCCGGCCTAGGGGCCCCGGTGGCGGAATCTTTGCATAAGCCCAAAAGCCTGGCTTGCGTTATCAAGAAGCTTTATCGAAAATAATATTATAATAAGTATTTTTATATTTTAGGCTCAATTCACTCTCTGTAATGTACATGGAGTCAGAAATAATGCTGTCAATTGACTACGATGACGTTATTTGTTCTTTTGCGCAGAAGAAAGTTCGTCGTATGATTCTTTGAATTTTATAGAATAACGTAACTGCAGTAACATAGATTGTATTATTCTGAATTCTGATGTTTATTAAAGTCGATTAAAATTATATGTTCTGTACTAGTGCATTTAATTTGCTAAATTTCCAAAATAGCTTCGAGATGGGGGGGGGCCCAAATGTCAAGTGCCTAGGGGCACTGTGTCTCTCAGTCTGGGCTTGAAGACATATACGGTCTAAGTTACATCTAAAGGTAGGATACGGCTACGACTGCATATATAAATTAATTATAATTATTTGATTACAATACAAATTACAATTATACAGGGCCGGACCAAATGGTCGAGAGGTTTGGCAAGAAATCGTCAAATTTGGCTAAAAAAATTAGTCGCCAAAACCATCTCCAGCTTGGCGATACATTGCCAATTTAGAAAAATAGCCATTTACTCAATGTTCAATAGATTTGCCCCTGTACTCTTATTTTTCTCGCACAGCATCGTTGCTTTAAATTTTCATGTTACTTTAAATTAAAAAAAAAAAAAAAAAAAATACTACAATTTCACATATAATTTCACTAAAATTATTTACATACATACGAAATCCGTAACTTCCGATTTAGTTCTAGAGAGATATAGATCAAAACACTTTCTGTTAGAAACGAAAACGAAAATAAGTGTTGAATCACTGATTACCAGATCTGATCTTCTCTGATTCTTTTAGATCTACTTTTGATGCTAGACACGTCTTTCCAAAATTTTGGGTCGTTAAATCCTGCCACGTTATGCTACCAAGCATACGTTCTCCTCCATGTTTCCTAGCAACTGTTGTCATCGCACGACAATTGCTAGATGACATGATCTTGGTTCGGTGGCAGGTCTTTTAAATTCATCTTAATCAGCAATCTGCCCAATTTAAAAGCAAATAACTTACTTCCTAGTAGTTCCAAAGTTCATTTTATTTTTAATAAAGTGTCTTATTTATTTTTAATTTATTTATTTTAATTTACTTATTTATTACTTATTTTTACTTATTTACTTATTTTTAATTTACTTATTTATTTTAAATTTATTTTTAATTAATTTTGTTATTTTTAATAAAGTATTAATCTAACTAGGCAACATCTAACCCTATAATTTTTAAAATTTTATTGCAACATTCTCCTGTTTAATGAAATGCGTTTCTAACTCCACTGATTAAGCAGCTCGATGAAAATCGTTTGGTTTTTAAATGTCTTCTTTAGATAGTAAATATACATTTTACAGAGAAAACCTATCTCAGTAAATAGCATTCAAAAATAGAAAATAGTGAAAATTTAGCTCAGAAGGTGATTTTTAGGTATCGAAACGTTCGTCGACAAATTAATATCTGAAGTAAAATATGCATTGTGTAAAAGGAATTCTGTTGTAAAAGCTGAATTACTAAAAATCAAAAATATCAAGAACGTAGGTTTTGGAAACAATTATGTATATTTTATTCTTAATCTAAAAAAGAATAGACACCGTAAATTTAATAAAAATGTCTTCTACTTAATCTAAAATATTCTATCGGATTTTCTTACGGCTATCAATGAACATTTTTTTTTTTTTTTTTTTACTGTTAGTAATGGAATTTTTAGTATCCATTTCCTCTGTTTCAGAAAATTTTTAGTCCAAAGGAGCAATTTACTCAAAAGGACTAATTTCGTTTTGGAATTTTTCCTATGTTTCTCGCATTGTGATAAAACGACGGTACCTAGAGCCATCCAATTTTGAATACTAAATGTGTCCACCCGAATATGGGCATCTGGAAGCCCAAATTTGAAATTTGGAATTTGTTTTATTATCGATTTCATATTTTGTAAAACTTTAACGAATTTTTGATTAACAAACTCAAGGATTTCAAAGCGAGCAATGGCAACGTTGTATAGAAAAGACATTTTTATCTCCAGCGCGCGAGATTGTATATCGGAAATTCTAAAGATACGCTCATTTTAAAATTATTTTGCGATATTACTTTCGAACTGAATTTTATAGTTCAAGTGCGAAAAACAGGATATTTTATACATAAAGGTAACACACAAAATGTGAAAAAAAAACCCCTTTGGATGCAATTTAAAATCTGAAACTTTTTAGATTTTTTTTTTTTTTTTAATTCCTGTACAGTGTTTTTCAAATATTTTAGCAAATATTACGGGTTTCCTAGAAAAAAAGCAAGCTACGCTTTAGAAACTCTCCAGAAAAAGGCTGCTCTGTTTGAAACGAAAAGAAGGAATCCAGACGAAAATAATGTTATAAAAGATTAAAAATAAATAAATAAAAATAACTATCAGCAATAAATTATATCAATTAATTCGTAATTTCAATAAATATACATAAATTTAAAACAAAATAAAAAAAGTTCAAATATCTTTTTACCCCTCAGCAAAAATTATTTCCCGACGCACTCCATGCTTTGGTAATCATTAATCTACTTTTTTCTGAAAGCTACGTTCCCAAAAGGCAGGGCATGCTATTCTTATAAAGGAAAGCAGATGCCAGCCTTCATGAAAAATGCCAGAATGGCATAACGGTGCGGACGATCAGTTTCAAGGTCGTAACTAATTTTTAGTTTGTGTATGCACCGTTATGAAGATTTCTGTCATTTTGAACAGCGGCCAGATTTCTTAAATATGCGGCACCGTTATGAAGCTGTCCTTTTTAAAGAACTAAGCGGAAAAATCAAAGACTCTTGAATAGGCTCTGTTTAAAGCAATGATGTTGTCAGGACTGAGTGTTCGGTGCATATTCTTGGGAAACATGTTCGTAACAGCTTAAAGTCCTGATCTGAAACAGGGAGCTGAATGCAGCTATGTTCTGTGGTAGAATGCTGTGCTTCAGTTGTATAATAACTGCACTTGAAAGGGATTTAAAATCCTCTTTTATTAAATCAATATTATTTACAAATCACTTCCCAACTCGGGAGGGATACAGAAAGTAAAAGACCACACTTGGGTCTAAATGAACAATCAGATAAATTTAAACTAAAACTAAATAGAAATTTAATCAAGCTTTGCTCACAGAGCTATACGCGGAGTTGGTCTCTAACTAAATGGTGCGTAGCAAGATTTACTAATACTAGCGCACTTAAATCTATTTCAATAAGCAATCACGTAGCAAGCACTATGGCTTAGAATTTTAACTGCTAGCTGGTCAGGCGAACGTCGAGCAGAATGACCGTGATCTGAAACTAAAAGCTCTCTCACACTGAGAGGTTTCTACCTTTTGCTTAAGTAGAACTTGGCTCCACTTCAAATTAGCATAAAGCTGAAAACGCGCGCTTCTTCTAACGGGAAGTTGAAACTGAGAAGAGATAGAAAGATTTAAATTAAAATAAAACTTTGTTAGTTTAACTAAAACCTTACAATGTGAATTATTAAATTTGCTTTTACAATATTAAATCTGCTTTACTAAAGTCTTTTGCAATGCCATTCAAATATTTTCGGTTAAATTTTTTAAATGCAAAGTGGAACTAATTCATATTTATCAGAAATAAAAAAAACTCCTCAAGTTGATGTCAGACGAGTAGCTTAAATAAATATTTTCAGAATAAAATAAAAACATATATCTTAATTACTCAAAAATAAAACGTCTTCTTTTTCCATATTTTTATTCTAAAAATTGATGCAAAATCCGGTATTTTGATATATGAAATTAAAGTATAAGGTATTTCTCCCGCCTGCTTAGCATGCCTTCATGGTGTAGTGGTCAGTACATTCGGCGCGGATTAGGGAGATCAGTAGTTTGAGTCCCGGCGAGGGTATTGCTCATTTTTCATGTCTCCTGCTTCGAAATAACCTAATGTCTCTACAGCGGCGCCCAAACTAAAAAAGTGGTGGGTGATGATTCTCCATCACCAGGATTTGGCGATTGGGTCCCCTAACCCTCAGTCGATCTTTAAAGGGGGGAGTATATAGGGTGTTTCTCCCGCCTTCTTAGCATGCCTAAGTGGCGTAGTAGTCAGCCCGCTCGGCGCGTATTCGAGAGGCCCGTGGTTCGAGTCCCGGCGAGGGCATTGCTCCTTTTTCATCTCTCCTGCTTCCAAAAAATGCCTAATATCTCTACAAACGAATGAGAGAAAGGAAGTTAATTTTCATACTATATAGGCTAATTACACTGTTTAAATACTAAATAAATCACACATTTAATTACCATATGTATAAACTGCATAATTGTGACAATTACTTCCGCTAATAACGTCTAACTCGGCGATATCCGCTAAGCTTGCATTCATTATAGTATTGGTCATGAGTATACCTAAGAACAAACTGATAAGCCGCCAAGACGATATAATTGTTAGGGGACCCTACTGCGGTACTGAAGGTCCCCGACTTCGAATGGCATGGATATTTGTAAATGTATGGTCTTTAGGTCTCCATGTAGCATGAGGGTACTCTAAATATGCTGCCAGCCGAAAGTCGTTTCGAGGGTTGGTGGTAAAGGGAGAGGAGTGGGGTTCGCTTGAATCCGTCTCTTCGGGGTGCTCTCCATCAAAACTGGGGGGCGGAACTGAGCGAAGTCTTAAGCTGCCTTCAGACGCTGATATAAATGTCACAGAAGCTCAGTCATTAGGCACAAAATGCGGGAGTTCTGTTCACACCTGCGAAGCAGGGGATAAACGGTAACCAATGGATGTGTCTACAACTTTCTCGCTCTGTTTTCCCGTTCAGGTTTCGCGCATTCATTCTGATTGGTCGACTCTTATATCAATTCGGCATAAAGTTGGAAGCTTCGAACTTTATGCCAAAACCCCTAAACCAGTTTTTGTGACGTAGCAAGGTCTGGTTACCTAGCAACCTCGGCTTAAACCAGTTATCCCCCCGTCTAAACGGAGCCTTACTGCCACATGTATGATGCTCAAGGCTCTTGCCAACGACAGGCGCTATCTTGCATGAATTTCGTGAGCTTGTTTCGATGTGAACTGTCACATGTATGATGCTCAAGGCTCTTGCCAACGACAGGCGCTATCTTGCATGAATTTCGTGAGCTTGTTTCGATGTGAACTGTCAGATGAGCGAAATAAGTCACAATAACGACAGAAAAATGGGTAACGGTGTATCACTAAAAATATCATCCGGCCACAGTTCTTGGTAATGGCATTGCATTAAAATTATGAAAGAAGCAGAAAAAAATTAAGATTTTCTTTCGCAGAATTACTGCACGACAAAATAAACATTCCATTATATTTTTACTTTTTAAAACTTTTTCTAAAATGTAGGGTCTTACATTCAAAAAGGTCATATTTTTTAATAAACACGGTATTTAAGAAAATATGGTGATGAAGCATTTACATTAACCTTGAGCTAACTCCCCCACCCTTCAAGGTGTCAATTATATTTTTTTCAAGTCGAAATGTTTCTTCCCCTTACTTTTAGTGATTTCTCAAATAAAGTTTATAGTGGCTTTTCCAATAAAATTACCATTTCTGACGTTCTTAACACAATATTACCAAATTTTTATAAATACAGAAATTTTATCGGTATTTAAACTGAATGCCGCTAAATATTACATCAAACTCCATTTTATCGAACTTCAAGGAACTGAGAGTTTAGTTTCCTAAATACGTAGTTCGCTGTATCGATTCGGATTAGAATATATATCTAAAAAATGTATATTTTTATACATATAATATTTATATATTCATATTTTATATTTAAATATAATATTTTATAATAATATAATTTTTATTGTATATATATTTATATCACAAAAATGTGCCAAAATTGACTGATAAATCACCAAAAAAATTGATAGCACTATCACAGCTACCAAAAGAAGCGAAAAACAACTTGATTTTTTTTTTTAAATGAAAAGATAACATTCAGGGTTAGTTACAAGCGTTTAATCTCGAAACACGACTTTGCCCTGCTTCACTTTTCATCGGAGTCTGTTGCCATTCGGAAAAGCGTAAAATATACTTTCATATTTAATGTTATTAATCAATAAATGAAACTGTTCAAAAGCATAGCAAAGCTTGAAATCTTAAGAATATTATTTTTTAATTTTTTAAGTTGATTGATTTAAATAAAAACGCATATATCTAAGTAAAAACTACATATATTTTCGCTTTCCAAATTTACAGAAACTATATAATGCTTCCATGTTACTCTAATTGCATATTCATCTAATACCCTGTAAAATGTTTCACTATTCCATCTGAACCATTTCTATCTATTATGTCTAATGATAACCCGAATTAAACTTTAAAAGAGTCTTTTTGAATTGAATGCTTTCAGACTTTCTCTTTGTGTTTTCCTTTTCTTTCTTTCTTTGTTTCGCCATTCACTGCTTCTCTTGTAATAAACACTTCCCTTTAAAATACACATTTCTAATTATTAATAATCATTTTCGTGACTCAATATGATCTACTCAGACGCGCCTGTTGTATGTCCTAGTTTACCTTTCTCAGTTAACTTCTATCTTGTTTACCTGCAGACCTTTCTCGGAAGAAAAACGTCTAAGACTTGTAAGGTATTTCTCCCGTTTTTTAGCATGCCTTTGTGGTGTAAGGGTCAGCACACTTGGCGCGTATTTGAGAGATCCGTAGTTCGAGTCTCTGAGAGGTCATTGCTCATTTATCATCTCTTCCGCTTTCACAAAATACCTAATGACTCTACATTGGCGCCCGAACTAAAAGATGGTGGGTGATGATTCTCCACTACCAGGATTTGGCGATCAGGTTCCCTAATTCCCAGTCGCCCTTTAAAAGGGGGAGTATGTAAGGTATTTCTCCCGCCTCCTAACATGTCTTCGTGGTGTAAAGGTCAGCACACTCGGCGCGTGACGTCAAGACTCGGCCAGGGCATTGCCCATTTTTCATCTCTCCTGCTTTCAAAAAATACCTGATCAAAAAATACAGACTAATTGATTGATTCACTTTTTCATATATTACAGTCTGTGCTAGCACAAATTAAATCTTCCAAAACCTAATATTTTGACAATAATAAAAATAAAGTGGGAAATAATCTTTAGAATGCTAGAAAGTTTTGTGTTTTATCCATCAAATATAGAAAATATAAAACATTTAAAATGCTGCTTCGACCTGTTTTTCCCATTATGTCAATTATTTCATTATGAACTGTTTTTGATAAATATGGTATCTGTTCCTTTTTAGGTGCTCTAACTGGGACTGAGTTGGATTACGTTTGGCAAGCACAGACATTAAATTCGAAAAAATATCTTTGACAAGACTGAGGACAATTTAATCACAATATCCTAGGCCACACATGGCCAAATTGCGGCTCTCTGACACCTTAACTGCGGCTCGCGAGTTTTGGGAAAAGAAGTTTAACAGTTTATTAGGTTAGGATCCAAAGATTCGAAACATCTCAGTATGTTGGTCCTCATATTCATTGTGTAAATATTATTGTGTTATTCATTTTGTGGAGAAACAAAATTACTTTTTCAGCAAAAGCCTAAACAAGTTAATAGCTTATTTTTAAATAAATATTCTTCCTCGAATAACAGTTTCTGTGCAGTGCGAGTTGGTGTATATCTATCAATTTATCCTTTCTAAAAGATTGTTTGTTCATGAGATAAAAAAAAGCACTCAATTTTCTTTTAAATAATGATTTGTTATTTACTCAAATATAATGATTTTTTATTTACTCAAATATAATGATTTGTTATTTACTCAAATAACATTTGTTATGTACCTGTAGACCAATGAATATGTTTCCGATTCATTTTACTTGGACTAAAATTAAATATCAATAATTATAAACGGAGAGGTACAAAGGAAATCAGAAGAAAGTATTTGGCTTCTATACCTGAAGAAAAAACGCTCAGTTGCCCAGTACGAGAGTTACAAATGCTTATTTTCTGGGCACGTGACTTTTTTGAACACAGTAGATGCATTTATTCATATTTATATATAATGATGTTAATCACATTTTCATTAATTTACTTCAAAAGTTTCTTTATATTCAAAACCTGTCTCATATTTTTTTAAACGATACAAATTTGGACTTGCGGCTCTCGAACGTTTATAAAATCAGTCATGCGGCTCCCATCGTCTTGAAGTTTGGCCATCCCTGTCCTAGACCATTGGGACAAAAAGTCCCAGTTGGCAATACGATTCGGACATATTGTCCCAGGAGATTTCCAGAAAATGGGAAAAGTTAAAAACTTTAAACTCGTATTACACTTTAGTATGTTAACATTAAATTAAACTACTGTTCATACTTAATTTTTAATAATGCAAAAGTAGGGTCGAAAGTCATTTGCCCAAAAATATCACTGTACAGTTATAGAAAATATACAACTGAAAACAAGTATATTTGCCTATAGACGAATCCAAACGGGTTCTTAAATAGAATTAGAATGCTATTTAAGCATTAGAATGCCTATGCTTAATTTTTGAGTAAGATAAGGATGAGGAATCAGTTGTAGAGTCATTAGGTCTTTTTGAAACTGGAAAAATGCTCAATGTCCTCGGCGGGACTCGAACCCAGTGCGCTTCCAATTGCACCACGAAGACATGCGGAAAGGAAGAAGAAAATACCTTACACATATTTTCGAAAATATCCATTCTAAATCATTCTGCTTATCTCAAATGGAAAATTCTACGAAACTCTCATTTCCTCATAATTTGTTCCCGATAAATACATCCCATTTCTTCTAAAAGGTAAAAATTAGAGAGTTTCACCCTTTTGAATATTCACTTCTAAAAATATTGCCATCGAAAAGAACTTTTTTTTAGGGGAGGAAAGAAAGAAAATCTGAAAGGTTTTCAGATTTTAAATAACGTCCAAAGAGGTGTTTTTTAAACATTTTGTGTGTTACCTTTATTTATTAAATATCATGTTCTTCGCACTCAAACTATAAAATTCAGTTCAAGAGCAATATCGCAAAATAATTTTAAACTGAGCCTATCTTTAGAATTTCCGCTACACTGCCTCACGCGCTGGAGATAAAAATGTTATTTTCTGTACAACGTTGCCATTGCTATCTTTGAGATTGTTAATCAAAAATTCTTTAAAGTTTTACAAAATATGGAATCAATAACAAAACAAATTTCAAATTTGGGCTTCTAGACGCCCATATTCGCAGTAGGATTACGTTATTCAAAATTGGATGGCTCTAGGTACCGTCGTTTTATCACAATGCGAGAAACATATATGCATTTATGCAGATTCTTCATTATTTAATTTCTTTAAATATAATACAGGGCGATAATGTTTCGTGGCAACAATCTGAAAAGTGAAACGGGCATTCAGAGTGAACCGACCCAAAATCGCAAAACGAAAACAATAGTCCTTCAGGGACAAAGCCCCCTTTGGACTAAAAAGAGGTTATAGCTTTCTCAATTTTCGCAAATGAATTATGATTAAGCGAGAAGTTACAACTGAGTAATTCAGATTTCCCAATAAACTTTTAAAATTTTTCCCATACTGAGTGACAGTTTTTAGCACATTTCATGCGGTTAAATGAAAAACGTTTTGCCATTTAGAAATTTTAGTTAGTTCGTCTGTAAGTACAAGTTAAATACATCACATAACTATCGATGTTATTCCAAATAATTTGTTCAGCAAAACACTCCATCTGCTGAGGTAAAATAGAATTATCCGATATATTTTTGAGATTTTGAATCACATTCAGTTACTTTTCATTTACCAGTACAATTCAGATGCAATTCAAATACGGATTTGTTTCCTACAGCAGAAGCTTATTTTGCCATTTCTCCACTTTAATTAGTATAACTGACTTCACATCATATTCATCAAAGTGGAACATTTGTATGTTTTTTTTTTTTAGCCTAAACGGCGTTAGCCCAGAAGGACTATTAATTTCGTGTTGGCATTTTGCGTTGACTCCCGTTCTGCGTTGATTCACTTTTCAAACTGTTGCCACCGAGTATTACAGCCCTGTACTATATTCAGATAAATTAAATAATGAAGGATCTGCATAAATGTATAGATATTTCTCGCAGTGTGGTAAAACAACGGTACCTAGAGCCATCGAATTTTGAATAACGTCCAAATATGGGTATCTGGAAGCCCAAATTTGGAATTTGTTTTACTATCAATTTCATATTTTGTAACACTTTAGCGAATTTTGGGTTAAGAAACTCAACGATTTCAAAGCTAACAATGGCAACACTGTAGGAAAAAAAAAAACATTTTTATCTCCATCTCGCGAGACTATGTGCCGGAAATTCTAAAGATATCCTCATTTTAAAATTATTTTGCGATATTGCTGTTGAATTGGATTTTATGGTTAAAGTGCGAAGCCCATAATATTTAATAAATAAAGGTAACACAGAAAACGTTAAAAAAACGCCACTTTGAGCATAATGTAAAATCTAAAAACTTTCAGTTTTTT
>KK120374.1:595674-618732 GCA_000611955.2 Stegodyphus mimosarum | reverse complement strand
ATATATATATATATATAAAAGAAAGAAAATCTGGAAGGTTTTTGGATTTTAAATTACGTCCAAAGTGGCGTTTTTTTAACATTTTCTGTGTTACCTTTATTTATTAAAGATCATGTTCTTCGCACTTAAACCATAAAATTCAGTTAACGAGCACTATCGCAAAATAATTTTAAACTGAGTATATCTTTAGAATTTCCGATACACAGTCTCACACGCTGGAGATAAAAATGTTTTTTCTGTATAACGTTGTCATTGCTCGCTTTGAAATCCTTGAGTTTGTTAGTCAAAAATTCGTTAAAGTTTTACAAAATATGAAATAGATAATAAAACGAATTCCAAATTTCAAATTTGGGCTTCCGGATGCCCATATTCGCAGCAGGATTACGTCATTCAAAATTCGATGGCTCTAGGTACCGCCGTTTTATCACAATGAGAGAAACACACATACATTTAAGCACATTGTTCATTGTTTAATTTTTTGAAATATAATATAGGGCTGCAATATTTGCTGGCAAAAGTTTGAAAAGTGAACCGGCATTCAATGTTTCCGACGTAAAATCGCAAAACGTAAACAATAGTCCTTCAGGGACAAAGCCCCTTTCGACTAATAAATCATAACAACAATAATAAATAAAACAATATTATTTTTTAAGTAAATGTAATTCTGTTATTTTTAACGTACATCATTTTATTTGTACCTTATTTTTCTATTTTGAAAAACAAATCAGTTATTGTTCTGTGTCTGCTTGTGTGAAGCTGCGCGTAGTACACATTACTAGTACAATACTAAGTGACAAAAAAGATATTTTATTTGAACTATTGTAATATTTGGAATATAGAATGAAAGTAGCAAATATATTATTAAGGATATCGAAATAAGTAGAAAACTTTTGCAGTCATAAACCATTCATAAAGACAATAATCTTCCAAATGTGCTGTATTTTGGAGATATTTTTACATTTCAAAGGTACCCGACAGCTTAAGGTATTTATCATTTTTTACAGCATAAACATTTTGTTAAAATCTATATTTGCGCACTCCAGTGGTTCAAAATTTTATAAAGCAAATCAAAATTTTGAAAAGCAAAGTCGCTGATCCAAGTTATCAAAAGATAATCATGAAGATACGTTTCTCGTGGAAGTGCCACTAGATTGTACGAATACCACTAAATTATACTTTGCCCAATCCAGCAATGAATATTCATTGTGAATAAGTATTTCTGGCTTTCGATTGGTGCACAATTGCCTCTAAACCATTTAATTCTATGGTATTATGTTATAATACAAAGGGGTAGTATCAAACATAAAATAAACTAAAGAAGAAAAGTGTAAGCAAATACTTCCAAATGCATAGAACTAGATGTTAACGTTAAAGTATTTATGTACACAAAACATATTCGCATCAGAGAAATTTTGTGTTGTTGGCCGGACTTAGAAATGTTCTCGACGACCGCTTGACTGAAAAGTGAAGCACCCCTGTTCCCCTTGAACCGCAAGCGAAAACCAACCCCTCTCTCCTAATCCTTTCAGAGGATTCAAAAATTCTGCAAAAAACACCACAGATGCTACCGGCGCAAATCCTTTCTTTTGCTTTGAGGTCAAGATACTATTTTCGTCTTCGCTAAGGGGCAGATGGGAATAATCATTTGGCTGAGGGGTCTCCGACCCCTCAAGGGGTCACTTTTCACTACGCAATTGCAAGGCGGAAAGGAAGAATTTCCTGCCTGCCACGGGGGGGGGAGAGTAAAAGAGGACAAGAAGAAAGGGTTCTTGGAGCAAAAAACACTCCAAGTCGATTGCTTGTCAACCCCTTTCTTCGATGTCGGTATTTTTGCATCCTGGGCAACTTAGCCAATCCGAAGAGTAGCGAGGGCGTTCTGGAACTTCTCCTTCTGTAAGAAAAGTTTTACAACCTTATTTTTTAGAAACCACCTGGGATGAAAAGTTCTTTGTATTTCTTTTGCTATCTATTCTATTTTGGAACGGAATAATTGAAGGGGGACAATGCGTTAAAAGCAGAATTCGTAAAAATTATCCAAGCCTTTTCTTCGTCTGCATAAGGAAAAGAAGGTATTGTCCGTCACAGAAGTAAAGTGTTTCTGTTCTCACATGCGTGCAATAAAAGTAAACATTTGTTCGAACCATTTTATTTTCTATACGGTTTGTTTAAAAAAGATAAACGTTTCCTAGGTGGTCTTGCAAACAAAATTTCTGCAACAGATTCAAGACTTAACGACAGGAAATTTGCTTTAAAATGTATTCAGACTGTTAATCATTGACATTATGAAAGTACATTGCTAAATGTAGCATAAATTAATTATTTAAAAATTTACTTTATGTGGACTTTCTAATAGCATTTTGCATCAAGGATTATTTTATACCATGGACGTCGTAGATGAAGCAAGTTTCTAATGCGCATTTTATCAACAATACAATACATCACTACATAACGTAATCATACATAGACAATACCCAGACACATAAAACGTTAAAATCTAGTCATGTAAATAACAACACTAAAAGTTCAAAGAACAAATAAAGAAGCGCAAGACTGCAAAGGCTTCGAAGCTCCTAATAAGATCATAGAAAACAGGAGGCCAGCAATTAGAGAGCTGCCTTAAATTCACTTTAAATGCACTTTTGGCACTGGCATACAACATACATACAATGCAATAAAATACGTTCCACATCTTCCACAGCATCCCCGCAAGCACAGAGTCCACTAGTAACAACACAAACGAAACAAGTAAATTCCCCCCCAAAATTCCCATGACCGGGTCAAAATCTGAGTAAGTTTATAATCCAGTTGAAAATGCCTACACTTAAGTCAATTAGGTCCACTGGGCTTTCGAAAATGCAAGATATTCAATATTCCAATCAACCCCAGCTTTCTCCCAAGCCACATGCTTCCAATAAGACTTGGAAGTAGACAGCATTAAATCTGTATCACGATAAGTCACTTGCTTAGCCAAGTGGTCAGCCCTCTCATTACCGAGAATACTACTGTGGCCTGGAACGTAGGTAAAATGAATATCTGCAATATGTGTCCAGTTGCATGGAATATAGAGTGAATTCCCATCACCACTTTTTCAGTCGATGGTGTGTCCCATAGAAGACAGAGAGAAGCTAGTGAATCTGTGCAAATAAAGGGCTGTTCACAAGGGGTTTATCTAAGATAACGGAGACATTTGACACAGCCGACGCATCTCTAAAACCAGTTTTTCCTCATAGCGGAGCGAACTGAAAAAACCTAAACTGAACGTATCGCGGAGTTACTGGATACACAGAACTGACTCCGTTAGCTCAGATAAACACCATCATGAATGACCTTTTAGATATTAAAATGTCTCATTCTTACGACAAGAGTTTTGTATTTATTTAATTATAAGATTTAAGCTCAAAAGCTCGACTTGAAAAACGGAACATACATTTGATATCCTATATTAAACAGCTACATTCTCCCTGCCATCTTCATAAATAAGAAATGCAAGGCTAATCTTTCCATTTAACTTACTACCATCTGTGAAACAAATAATTCTATATTGTTGGAAAACATTATTATCACACTTAACAACTGTCATAGGGTTTCTGTCTGAAGGGTGAGGTAATTTAAGGCCGAAATTCCTAATTCTACTTCTTTGTCTGTTGCAGATTGTTGTCTACGTTGAAAATAAAATAGTAAAATGGGTAAATGAAATATTTTAGCACCATACATTGTAAACCTCTAGATAGATATAATATTGAAAACTACATGTTTATATTTCCCCATCTAATATGTGACCGAGAGTAGAAACATAATAATATGTGAGCGAGAGTATAAACATAATGTGAGGGAGAGTATAAACATAAATGAAATACAATTAAAACATATAAAAAATATCTGAAAGCTTTCAGATTTTACATTAAGCTCAAAGGGGCATTTTTTAACGTTTTGTGTGTTACCTTTATTTATTAAATATCATGTTCTTCGCACTTGAACCATAACATTCAGTTCAACAGCACAATCGCAAAATAATTTTAAAATGAGCATATCTTTAGAATTTCCGATACACAGTCTCGCGTGCTGGAGATAAAAATGTCTTTTTCTGTACAACGTTTCCATTGCTCGCTTTGAAATCCTTGAGTTTGTTAATCAAAAATTCGTTAACGTTTTACAAAATTTGAAATCGATAATAAAACAAGTTCCAAATTTCAAATTTGGGCTTCCAGATTCCCATATTGGAGTGGAAACGTTAAATATTCAAAATTGGATGTCTCTACGTGCAGTTGTTTTATCACAATGCGAGAAATATTTGCATACATTTATGCAAATTCTTCATTATTTAGTTTCTTTAAATATAATACAAGGATCTAATATTTAGTGGCAACAATTTGAAAAGTGAATCAACGTTTATAGCGAATCAACGCAAAATGCCAAAACAAAATTAATAGTCCATCTGGGCGAATTACTTCTTTGGACTAATAATTGTAGTTTTAATTGTATTTCACTTATGCTTTAGTGGCAACAGGTCCAATTCTTTTTCCTTTATTTCAAAAAAAGTATAAGAATGATGTTTTTGGTTTAGAGTTGTATGATTAATGTTTGTCGAGAGCAACAGTTATTTTTATAGTAATTTCTGAGAGACACCATAGAAAAAGAATACTAGAAAAACTTTAGAGACTTGTTTATTGAAAAATATGATTCTATGAAAGTTTTGAGAAATGCTATATATTTGTCTGAGAAGATGTAAATGACTCCCATTTGTGATCATCTGCGAATAAATGTTTGTGAATTTTGTGAATGAAATATTTCTTCTGCTTAGATGTCTTCACACTACCACTGGGCATAGATATTCAGAGGTAACAAACAAACATTTTTTTTTCATGAAACATGTGTGAAAAAAATGGAAATAAGTAATAGAAACATTCGTTACATATTCTGATGACGCAGTAGTTGGTAGAAAAGTCACGCATGTACAAGCAACGATGCAAAATATTCTATATATGCTGCTGAGAACATTGATTTTATCTCGTTTTATTTATGAAAGAATATGTAAAAACGCAGACTGTATTATAAGCGAGATGGAGGATGTTTGGGAATAAAATTATTAAATCTTTCCCTCTGAGGCTCGGTTGGTAATAAAATTGCCAAAGGTAAAGTGAGAAGGTTGTAAATGGGCGCAAAAGTCAAATGAGCTGTTTTATTCCTTGCGGATTAACTTGTAAGGTTCCATTACGTCAATCTAACCAGTTATTATGATTTAGATCTTTATTGTCACTTCTCCTTTCCGTTTTCCTACCAGAATGCAAATTCATGTCAAGAGTATTTAAGCTGAGATTTTTTGGGCTGTAAAAGAGAGCTTGTTTCTGATTCTCGAGGCCACGTTGTAAGGTTTTAGTTAAACTAACAAAGTTTTATTTTAATTTAAATCTCTCTATCCCTTCTCATTTTAACTTCCCGTTAGGATAAGCGCGCGTTTCAGCTTTATGCTAATTTGAAGTGGAGCCAAGTTTCTATTTGAGCGAAAGGTAGGAACCTCTCAGTGTGAGAGAGCTTTTAGTCTCAGACCACTGCTACTCTGTTCGACGTTCGACTGACCAGCTAGTATTTAAATTCTAAGCCATAGCGCTGTTACGTTATTACTTATTGAAGTAATTCTAAGTGCGTCAGTATTAGTTAAATCTTGCTACGCACCATTTAGTTTAGAGGCCAACCTCACGTTATAGCTCTGTGAGCAACGACTGTTTAATTTCTATTTAGCTTTAAGTTTAAATTATGTGATTGTTCAGTTTAGACCCAAGTGCGGTCTCTACTTTCTGTATCCCTCCCGAGTTGGGAAGTGGTTGTAAATAATTGTGGTTTAATAAAAGAGGATTTTAAATCCCTTTAAAGTGCAGTTCTTATGTTTGCCAAGAATATGCACCGAACACTCAGTCCTAACAACGTTACTAGGTTTCGCTACTTCTGATAAGATTGTAATTTTTTGGCTTTGTGCTGGTGTTGCCGACATTTAAATTGTTATGTTGATGAGAACTGTAAGGCAACTTCGAGTCAAATCAATTGCGTAGCCTTTGGCTAGTAGGCTTAGTCTTAAAGATGAACTTGATTGTTACTTAAAGTTATAGCGCCACAAATGGTGGTTGAGTTGTAAGCACAAGTCATGCGTTTATGTTCAAGTTCCGATCTAATAAAAAGATTTCTTTTTTTGGCCTTCTTAAGATTATTCGTTATAAGTCTGTTAGGAGTTTGAACTTTGTTTATGCTACCGAAGAATTACAAGCTACTTATTTTATCAGGAATGAATTTTATTCCCGAAATAAAAACTTGTTTCTTTTCGAGGGAAAAATATAACAAAGAACTTTCCTTTAAATGATTTTATCTTTTCAGTTTCCCTTACTTTAACTTGACTTTAATTTACATAACGACTTCACTTAATTCCCTTGTTAAATACTAAACCCTCGCTGTTAGTACCTCTGGGTACTTCCCAGTAGACAATTCTTCTAAAGATTGAGACCTATACCCTAAGGAGACTCAACTGGTGTGGTCTCCAGTCTCTTTCCTTTCCATTTTCACAGTTACTCTTTCATACTACAATGACACAAAGCACGTTTTATGATCTGTAATCTTAAAGGGTTTAAAGAGCCTTAGAAATCGGTAAAGAACTGTTGTAATGGGAGTTAAAGGATTTCCTGCCGCATCTCAGAAGTTAAATACTTTATATATCTGCTATTTAGTGGTAAAAGGGTTTTTTTACAACCTTGTTTATTATAAGCAGATCTGCTATATTTTGGAGCCGTCGCATTGTATTAAAGTGCTTAAAAGAAGGCCGACTGTGTCATTGGTTATTTGTTTTGCCGAAGACTGTATGGTTCCAATGGGAATGCGGCACATTGCACAGAAACGACAACCTGTCTGCCGTCATAGGATCAATAAGATAACTCAAAAACAGATTGGCTGGCCTAATGCAGGTTATCTTTGCGTACAAATGCTATTATTAATCGGTACAGTGGGAAGCGATCCCATCATTAGACACTGATTTCAGCAATGATTTACAATTCATCATTACAATCCATCACTAAACCTTAATTCCCTAAAATTTCTTTTACGAAAGGTTGAAATTCTTCAAAATATGTTGAGCAAAAATGTATTTTAAGCCCAAAGGAGCGTTAGCTCAGAAGGGCTATAATTTCATTTTGGCATTTTGCGTCGATTCACTATAAACGTTGAGCTATAACCACTATACAAACGTATTATATTTAAAGAAATTAAATAACGAAGAATCCGTATAAATGTATATATGTTTCTCGCATTATGATAAGATGTTACACAGAGACTTCAAATTTTGAATATTGAATGTTTCCCCCCGAATATGGGCATCTGGAAGCCCAAATTTGAAATTTGTTTTATTGTCGATTTCATATTTTGTGAAACTTTAACGAATTTTTGACTAACAAACTAAAGGATTTCAAAGCGAGCAATGGCAACGTTCTACAGGGGGGGGGGGAATTATCTCCAGCTACCGATACCGTGTATCAGAAATTCTAAAGATATGCTCAATTTAAAATTATTTTGCGATATTTTCTCTTGAACTGAATTTTATGGTTTAAGTGCAAAGAACATGATATTTAATAAATAAACGTAACACACAAAATGCTAAAAAAACTCCTCTTTGGACGTAATTTAAAAATCTGACACATTTCAGAATTTTTTTTTTTTTTAAAGTCCAAAGGGGTTTTGTCCCTGAAGAACTATTGTTTTCCTTTTGCGTCGGTTCACTTTGAATGCTCGTTTCACTCTTCAGATTGTTGCCACTAAAAATTATCTCTAAATATTATAAATTGTTGCCACTAAATATTATCTGTATTATATTTAAAGAAATTAAATAATGAAGAATCTGCATAAATGTATGTATGTTTCTCGCACTGTAATAAAACGACGGTACCTAGAGCCATCCAAATTTGAATGACGTAATTCTACTGCGAATATGGGAATCTGGAAACCCAAATTTGAAATTTGGAATTTGTTTTGTTATCGATTTCATATTTTGTAAAACTTTAACGAATTTTTGATGAACAAACTCAAACAATTTAAAAGCGAGCAATGGCAACGTTGTATAGAAAAAACCTTTTTATCTTCAGCCAGCGAGACTGTGTATCGAAAATTCTAAAGATATGCTCAATTCAAAATTATTTTGCGATATTTTCTCTGGAACTGAATTTTATGGTTTAAGGGCGAATATCATGATATTTAATAAATAAAGGTGGCACACAAAATGTAAAAAAAAACTCCCCTTTGGACATAATTTAAAATCTGGAACTTTCAGTTTTTTTTGTTTGTTTTTGTTTTGTTTTTGTATTTTCTTATTTAGGTAACTTTCTCTGAACTTTGGTTTTCAACTTTTAAAAAAGAGTGCTAGGTTCGGTGGTATTATTTGTTAAAGAGATCACTCGATCGTTTTGATTTGGGTGGTAGTCATATTTTAGTCATGAATCATGTTTCATTATATATTTATTGCACTCTTCCAGACAGCTTTATCATCTCAAGAAAAGCTTTCAAAAAAGAAATTTACCTTCATTGAGAATGGTGCAAATAACATGTCTCTTACTTGTATAAATAACAACAGCATTCATGCTTTATGAACAGATCGTTTTAATTAATTTTATGTTCCTCATCTTGAACTTTTGGAGATTAATTCTTATATTATTAAGCTATCAAAACTTTTAAGCTTAAAAACTGCTTCAAGCTAAGATTAGATACTTTTTTTTAAATATTTTTAATGTTTATTTTTTTTTTCAATTTTTAAAAGTAAATTCTTTTTTGAAGTTTCAGATAGTAATGTGATGTTTCAGAAGTCAAAATTTTCTCTCCTTTCAGTATTCAAAAATTTGTTTTCTTTTTCTTTGTAACAATATTCATATCATGGGGTCAAAGCAGCTGCAGTTACTGATTTTCTCTTATTAATTAATCTTGTAAAAAAATTTTCGTAGAATTCATGTTAATAAAAATGATCTGAAAGTTTCCCCTTCTCTGTGTTTTTCTTGTAACATTATTTTTTCCCACCCTTATTCGAATCCAGTAATATAATATACTTAGTCCGTTCGTAGAGAAGACATAAAGTAAAAAATAGCACATAAGCTTTGGCGGTATGAATGACGACACCGGGCAAATAAATGGCAAGCAGACGATTTGTATTCTTTTTGTCTGAAATTTGGATGTTTATTCAATATTTTAAATTTTGCGGTCTCATATATTTAAGGTAAAAATGTATGAAACTTTTAAGTACTCATTTTAATTTGGCTACGTCACCTTTCTGTCTTAAAAATACTAAGATGTCACAGTTTTCTTGCTGGCGTTAAAAAAACATTGCACTTCTGTTTAGTAATGATGTTTATTACTGTTAGTTCATATTTTATTGAATAACCAGACACTAATTAATTAAAAATTAATTAAAATATTAGTAAGTAGTTTAATCAAACGACTTTGTTCAGTTTATCTAAAAATCTTAAATTAAACTAAACAACAACCTTGTCTTTGGCGTAGATTTTAATTAAATCAATTTCGAGAGCGACCGGGTCCATCTTCGTCAGGAGCAAAAAAAATCTGAAAAGAAAGAGGAGCTAAACAGAATTTTTTCGCTCTCCTGCCGAAGAGGGGCCTACTTGTACCTTATGTCCCTCAAAATCGATAGAGTTTTAATTAAAATCTGCACCAAACACCAGACTGCCGTTTTCTTAATTTCCAAGATTTTCATTGGCTTATTTCTGTTCTCTGTTTTTACAAAAATTCTAGAACAAATTCTAAATTTTCCAGAGTATAAATGCTATGAATATTACCTTCGAATCAACCATTTATTGGAGAAAAAGGCTACTGAAGTAAAATAGAATATATTGTTAAAAAAAACGCTCAAAGCTACTCACGCTAACTCCTTCTCCCCCCCCCCACCAAGCTATTTTTTACAAGAAGCAGCTTTTACAACAAAAGAAGCCCGAGATGCGAGTAAACAAGAAAGTCTACTTAGAATTCAAACAACTGGTTTTATGATTTTACAAGCAGCGTCTTTTAACTCTTTTAACCTTGATTACTGATCGTTGGAGGATATGGCACTTTTCTAAGCCTCGAGAGATAATTTTCTCAATTCTTTCTTCCTTTTCATTTTTCTCCTTAAATTTTTACTATCCACCAGTTTCTTTTGTATTATAGAAATACTGAGGAACCGCCGTTTTCTTGGAAAAAATAGGGTAGTAAAGGGTTCAGCTATTTTGGATGAATCCTTTGATCTTTGCCTTGCTTTTAGAGCTTTAGGACTTGAGATAAAAACGACAGATTAAGCAGATGACCTACAGAATAGAGCTTAATAAATGCAAGTAATCTTTAATAGTTATATAATATATGTAACTAATAAAGATTACAGTATGGCTTTCCGTACAATGGCCCTTCTCAGAAACCTAACGAATCCTGTGTTTTAAAATCTACTTAGGAGCTTCCGCAAGATCAAAAAGTATAATTTGTGTTGGTCTAATGATTTGTATCCAGTCTTTCTCCCCCCCTCGAGCAATTTTTTGCGGACTCTCGCGAACCCTACTGTTCCTTATAATACGCAGATTAGAATCCTGAGAAATACTGAGCAATTTTTCGCGGAGCTATGAACTAGTATAACTACAAATAATTTGATTGTAGAGACATTAGGTTATTTCGAAGCAGCAGACATGAAAAATGGGCAATCCTCTCGTCGAGACTCGAACCTCGGACCTCACGAATACGCACCGAGTTTGCTGACCATCACACTACGAAGGCATGCCGAAAGTGGGGAGAAAATACCTTATATACTCCCCCTTTTAAACGGCGACTGGGGATTAAAGGACTTAATCGCCAAATCCTGGTCGAGGAGAATCACCATTCACCACCTTTTTTAGTTCGAGCGCCACTGTAACATTAGGATTAAGACATTAGGATTTTTATGAAGCAGGAGTCATGAAAAATGAGCAGTGTTCTCGAACCTCAGATCTATCGAATACGCGCCGGGTGTGCTGACCATTACACCATGACGGCATGCTAAGAAAGCGGGAGAAATACCTTATATGATAGGTTCCAAAATTAGATATCCTACAGCATTTTGTTATCATAATAATTGAAAATACGTTTGTTAAAAACGTATATCATAGATAAAAAATATTACTGCAATATTAAAGTACACATTGTTTACTCTGCGTGTTTTTTTTCCCATGCTTATTAAGACTGCGATTTTTTGGTGGAGGGGTGTGGGAGGAGGTGCTTTCTGTTTCTCTTTCGTTATTCAAAATTACTATAAATTTACTAAAATATAATTACTATAAGTTTACCAAAAAATACCTATATTCCCAAGGGCTTTGAATATTGCCCATAGCACTCATAAAAAAATACGGCATTGATTATTAAAAAAATAAATTTTCTGTTTACTGTATATACTACCCAGATTGCTACCTTCTTAAATTTGATGAAGACATTTCCCTTCTTTTTAAAGTGGTCAGAAATTTGTATTTTTACTTCCTTGTGCAAAGTAAAGGGAGTATTGTAATCGCGAAGTATATCGGTTATCAGATTTCTACAGAAATATCTATTTCGGCCGTTTGACTATTTTTTTGCGTGACATCTGCACATATGAAGAGAATAAAGATCTCTTCTTTCCCAAACGGATTGTAAAATGGATTCAGAAGCGAATAACTCAAAAAGGATTAGACGTAGAACGTTGAAATTTTTTATATGGGACTGCTAGAACATCTAGTTGTGCACCTCCCTTTCTTATTGGCAGTTCTTTCTTAATCAGCAGTTCAAACATATATATATGTACACTTTATTTACTAATGGATTATTGAGTATATTATCTCCTTTGAGATAGTTAATAGAATTTGAATTGAATGAACCGACCAATGACGATAATTATTTGGTTTGCTAATTACTTGTCATTTAAGTTTCCATTTTCAATTTTTTTCATGAATCTTACTTGATGTTTCATTTTAAAGAAATTTTCAAGATTCATTTAAATTCTCATAAGTTACTTCATTCAACTAAAAGTTTACCAACTATAATATATATATATTCCAGTAGATTAGTGAATATATTATCCATATAGTACATATCCGTTTCCATAAATATGCACTTCCTTAACCGGCATAAAAGTTCTTACACAGTTTTGTTTTTACAATCGTTATACGTATACTTCCAAATATGCGACGAGCCAAAAGCCCTTTCGAGAGGTTGGTGGTAAGGAAAAAGGGGTGGGAGACCCTCAGGCCCATATCCCCCTCGGATGGTCCTTAAAATTGAGGTTGGAACTGAGCAAAATCGTATTGTCACCTGTATGGTCCTCAAGGGTCTTGCCAATTACAGGCGCAATCTTCCACCCCTTGCCACCATGAATTTCATGGGCTTGATCTGATGTTACTGTCCGACAATTGAGATAAGTACTAACAACAACAGATGTATTTTAAATAACGAAAATATTCATGTTTTGACAATGTAAAATATTTGAAAAAAATTTGGACAAATAAGGTACTGCAAAGGCAAAAGCCTAGCTTCTATCTGGAACTGTCTGGTTTATATGGTTATCCTAGACGAATCCTAGACACAAATTAACGACATTCATAATAAATGTCATTCATAATAAACAGTCTAGTAAATAAACTGAAAAGGGTTGAAAAGAGGATTCTAGAGTTATAAGGTATTTCTTCCGCCTTCGTAGTGTAATGGTCAGCACACTCGGTGCGTATTCGAGAGGTCCGAGGTTCGAGTCCCGGCAAGAGCATTGCTCATTTTTCATGTCTCCTGCTTCAAAAAAAATCCTAGTGTATCTACAGCGTAAACTGCAGTCAGTTTTCAATAAAATGCCACTAAACTGGCCTAACGGCTCACAAGATAAGTTAATGCGCAAGAAGGCTCTGACTCGTAAAAGGCGGCGGAAACAAGTCTAATGGCTAGAAGTACTCAACTGTATTCGATATTATTTTTTTTTTATTTCGTTTATAAACGTGAGTTTTGTTAATTCTTAACTGCTTACTGGGTTTATCTGAGCCCTGAAAATCAACTTTATGCTCTCTGTAATTTAAGCTATAAATCTTTAGCTTTTCTGCTGGAGGTACTAGCCATTTACATTACGAGAGCACGCGAAGTTAGTTGCGACATTTTCTCCCACTTTCTCCCACCGAAAGGGTGACTGGGAAGAGGTGCGAGACTTAGTCGACCAAATCCAGCTGATGACGAATACACCCTTTTAGTTCGAGCGCCACTGTAGCGATTCATTAGGTTTCTGGTAGCCGAGAAATGTGAAAAATTAACTGGCGTCGCCTGGATTCGAACGACAGTTCTTCTATTTGCTAACTGGAAGTGCTTACTCCTGAGAGCATGTGCAGGGGAAAGTGATAATTCTGTACAACTCGGTGTCGTGAAAGTATTAAAATCAACAAGAATTTAGTAGTTAGAGCATAACTTTAGATCTGATAACTCAATACTGTAAAATTTGCTGGGTAAATAAAAAAAAGAAAAATCACCGTTAAAGTGTCAAGATCATGTGGGCAATAGTCTCAAGACCCTGTGGGTCAGTAACCGAAAGCTGTTTGTCAAGGATGAAATGCGTTGGAGAAGCTTTGGCGCTCTTCCTTTAATTCAAGAAGAAAGCTGTTAAGATCTATATATCTTGCTATAAGAACATTAGCTAATCATTTTTTACAGTTTTAAGAATATTACAGAATATTTTCATTCACTCTTGAGCACATTTTCAGGCTTTCCTTTTTGTAGGTACTTACTACTGAAAACCAAATTTTGCCTCTGAAATTTTATATATTATATTTTGCACATAATTCAATATTGCAGATTTTGTAAGTTTCGAAAAATTTTGAAAACACTTTGCAACTTCAACCTAATATAATATTATCAGAAATGTCTTGAAAATCCGTTGAAGGGAAATTGAGATCAAAAGTATCGCGAATGAAAGGAAAGAAAGGAATAATATCTTAAGATCTCCGAATGCTTGAGTTTTTTTGTATCCTTCCATGACAGGGCGCGGTACGTATTCATATGCAACCTAAGCCGATTTTCGTAGGCCTACTGAACTTTATTTTCTTCCGGATCGTCGAAGCAGAAGGGTAATCATAAACAAACGTCAATACGACGAGATGGCAAAAAGAGAAAAAAAACATGGCAATGCACGCAGACTGAATCCCCAACTTCCGCCGTTCTAGGTACCCCATCCCGAGAACTTTCCTATTATCGTATTGTCCACTTCTGGCAGCTACTTCAGACGCAATGTGAAAATCATAAACGAAAATATAGTCCGACAAAGGTCGCATGCAGAAGAGAATCCGCCCCGAAGGTGAATGAGATATTTTTCTCTCTCCATATTTCTCTCGGCTTCTTTCTTTCGTTATTTTTTTTTTTTTTTAAAGAAAAGAAAATGGAAAAGCGAGGGAGGAAAAGCAAAATGTTCCTAACTGTTACAAAATTGCGGAAATGGAGAAAACGGAATGAATTCTTGGATAGGGTGAAAAATCAGTGCATGCTTGTTTGTGACAGAAGCTGTCAAAAGCATTGGAAATTTGTCGGCCCTGACCATTTCATAAATCGAATGCTCTCATGGATTTTTACGTTCAAATAAGGAAAAATACGGTTCAGATATTGTTTGTTTCCATAAATAAATGATTTTAATAACAAATTTCAAAGCTTTGCTGTTTTTACTTACCTTCTGTTTTTATTTACCTTCTTTTTTTTTCCCCCTATGTTTACTTTTTCTGAATCACTTTATTTGTTTGTTTGATCTAGAAATCTAGAAATTAATTTTTGACCTCCTTCTACGGAATTTACTCCCTTCATCTTTGCGGTTTTTTCACATCCGAACATGTGCGATTACAGTATAATATTCGATAGTAAAATTTTTGAAAATCTGCTAAAGAACTGCTTTGTTTACTTCTGAATTTTTCTTAACGATGAAATTAACCACCGCACTTTGTCATTAACCCACGTGCCTTGGCAAGGGTTAGCACTATATGAGTTACTTCGCTGCCACTCACCGGTGACTGTCAACTCGCAGCTCACTGTTGACCAACGCTGTTGAGGATACTCTGGGTTTTATCTTATTTTAATAATTTATCTAAACTGATTTTATTTTAAGTATATTTAATATGTAACTTGTTTAGCTGATAATCTTTATGAACATTTGCAGTATTATCTAATTTACATTTTAATTTGTTGAGAGGGCGCTTCAGCAAAGCAGGATAATTTTTTCCGTAATAGAATACGTGATTCAAATTCGAACTTTTGCACACACACACACACACACACACAAATTCAATTCAACAGCAATATCACAAAATATTTAAAAAGAATATGTAGAGACATTACGTATTTTTTTGAAAGCAGAAGAGATGAAAAATGAGCAATGCCCCCGCCAGTACTCCCACCGAAGCCATGATAAGGCATGCGAAGAAGACGGGGAGAAATACCTTATAAACATATCTTTAGAATTTCCTTTACACAGTCTCGCGTACTGGAGCTAATTTTTTTCCCCCTTGAAGTGTTGCCATTACTCGCTTTGAAATCGTTGAGTTTGTTAATCAAAAATTCGTTAATGTTTTACAAAATATGAAATAGATAATAAAATAAATTCCAAATTCCAAATTTGGGCTTCCAGATGCCCATATTCGGTGGAGGATTACGTTATGTGAAATTTGATGTCTCTAGGTACTGCTGTTTTTTCACAATGCGAGAAACATACATACCTTCATGCAGATTCTTCATTATTTAATTTCTTTAAATATAATACAGGGCTCTAATAATTGGTGGCCACAATTTGAAAAGTGAAACCCCGTTTTTTAACAAAGGTTGACAAATCAGGTGGAAAGAATCATTTGCGTTGGCAAGAGGTTGTTTGTAATTTACATTGGTATTAAGGAGTGAATGACACACATCTCCTGTTCTTCGGCCTCTCTCTGAGGAACTTGAGCTGGGTGCCTCTCCCTCTGCGTTGCAGCATCGACCCCAGATGGTAGATCATCATTTTGTAAGAGTCTATGGTCAGCTGGTAACTTTTAATCCCATAAAGTTCTTGTCATCATCAAACATCCATCAAATATAGTCCTGTTAATCCGGAACACTGGAAAAATTCATGCTTAAAAAGCTTTAGTGGACGATGCAAAGTACCGAAACGAAGTTAATAGCCTTTCTGGGCAAATTGCCGCTTTGGGCTTAAAACTTTTAAATGTTTAAATTAAAATTAATTGATATATTCATTTCTAAAATTTTTAAAATTTTATGTTTTAATGTCTTATAATTTGTAGAAATAATCTCTTTTAGTATAAGTGTTTTCCATGCATCCTTAGAACTAATAGCCAGATTTCGTATCTTGAAAGCAGGGTATAAGGACTATGCATGTGAACTCATTTTATGTTTTCTCTACCACGTATTTTTTTCGCTAATTAATTTAAGACTATACAAGAATTAAACGTTTAATTAAATACATCAAAAGAAATTCAAGTAAATTTGAAAAGCTATAATTCTCAGAAATTCAAAACTTCTTTTTTTTTTTTCTTTTTTTTTTTTTTTTTTTTTTTTTTTTTTAAAGCTTACAACAATCTATCAGTTTATTATTTCAGCGCGCATACAGAACTTCATATTTCTTTTCAGAAGTCTGCTGCAAAACTGCTTCAAGAAGACAACAAATTTGGGTTTTGATTGTTATTTTTCCAAATGACAAATGAAGAAATAAGGAATTCAATTTATGTTATTAATTACTTTGATTGCTTTGAATTTGCATTATTAATTACTTTGATTGCTTTTGTTTTAACTTTTATTTTTATTCCTAAAAATGAGCTTTTATTACTATGTCGGTTTGCTAAGAGATTTCTTTCTGCCAAAATACAGATCAGTTCATATTTTTTGCTTTTTTAATTTTGCAAATATTTATGACCTTTAAATAAAGTACGAATGTGAAAAGTAGTAATTGGTAATGCACATAAAGGTGAGTAGTAGTAGTTTATGGTACTTGGTTTCTACTGCATTTTAATAATTTAAAATTAGGACTTTTTTCTTCCAAATGTGAAGTTAAAGGCATTCAACATATATTACAGTTTACTTAAGTTTTCTGGGAATCAAAATGTAATTTCAAGTAGTGATTTTAGTTCGAATCCTGGAAGGACACGGTAGATTCTTCTTGTAGAGACTGTCAGATGCTGCAGACCAAGGAACAACCTAAATGAATGTGCTCTCACCGGAATTTAAACATCGATTTTTCCAGTAGGGCAGTTATAGGGGAATGCGTTAATTTTATTACATTATATATTAGACTTTATTATATTCATTGCTTGGTTAATCCAATGATTGTGGTAAAGGATGCGAGGATTCTTTGTCTTAGCAGACATTACTTCTTGGAAGAAAACTAGCTCATACGCGTGGGAAAAACCACAAACTGACCATGCAGCAAGGCCGTTCCTAGTGAAGCAATCCTAGAATGAACAATCAGAGTTGAATACTAATTTACTAGCGTCGTGATGGAACTGATTGACATCAAAAGTCATGTGAATTTTTCTAATCAGCATAACGTAACAAACAGGCAAGATTTGAATTAAAATTCGTCTTCGAACTCAACCCTGATCCAAACTTTTCGCCAGCTTTATTCCCCACCCACCGTCGAGTGGAAAGAATCCCTTCCACCCAACTGCCCTACGATAATAAAGTTAACTAAGTCAGAGGTTGTGTTTAGTTCCGGTTGTCACCTCCACAGCCAGGTCACCTGACCCTGTTTAGGCGTTAAAAGGATTGCTTTTTAAATGACTTTGTCTGCTTCTCTCGAATAGGCATCTTTCCGACGTCAAACTTGTTTTGAGGATTTATTTTGGTAGAGTTCTTGTGGTATACCTATATCTAATTTGAAAAGACATGAATGTCCGCTGTGAGATTTTTGAAGTGTTGTGGCAGCTGCACATTGCATCTGCTGAATGTTTACGAAAATGTTGTGATTTTGAAGTAAAAAAACTCGAAACACATTGATTTTAAGAGCAGTTATGCTTACTGGAATATTGCAGTGCTCACGAGGGATGTCTGCCTAAGGGAAGGGATGCCTTCGTGGAAGATTTTCTAAGGGAAACTAGTACCATTACACATGGGAAAAACTACGAAAACCAAGCAAGCAGTCAGCTTGTTCGCTTGCTTCGAATCCAGGACGAACTGCTAGTAGCCAGCGGTCTTCACCACTCGGCCACTACTGGGGCTGGTTTTAAGGCGAAATTAAATTGTTATTCTCGTTCTTGAGACTTCAGCCATCTTAAAGGAATTTTTGGCTAATTCTCAGCTGACATAAAAATGCGCTGGAGGAATTTTTGGATTTCTCAAAGAAATCGCCAGTGTAAAGTGTAAACAGAGGATTTTTTTCTTTCACTGAATGAAACTTTCTAGTTAATGATATATATTTTTTTATTATTTGTGAGGCAATAATAAGTTTATTTATGGTCCCACTCGACAAATAGACACTGAAGTTGCACAAATTGATTGAATTCATTTTTCAAAATTTCATTCATTAATCAAATCCATGGATGACAGATACATCGGGAGATTTAGTAGCGATATGAGTGAAGGGTATGGCTCTGATACATGTTTCTTGTTCCATATTTATCAGGAAATTAACAGTGGACTTTGAAGTGCGGCTGCTTGCTTTGTCTCGATGCACTTCTACTGATTGTGGGTAAAGAGAAGGTATTTCATATTTGAAAATTAGATATAAAATATGTTCCTGATAAAATGTGGTTATTGACCTTAACAGTTTTCTGTTCTTTTTTTAATTTTTATTTGCCGTTATATCAAAACCAGCAACACTCACACATACCTTTGAGGAACTTTCTTTAAATTCTTTGAATCATGTTAAGATTTTTTCCTCCGCTTTGATGATAATAAATATATCTCTTTTTATTGCTGTCATTTAAACACATCCAAGATTCATTTAACGTGACAATATTTTTTTCTTCAATTTTGTCCTGATAATTTTTCTCATAAAGAATTTTGCAGCATGTTCTGCGTTTGTCGATACATCGTGGAACATATTGTAACTATCTGGTGACCACCCAACAACTTTCGTTTTTGTGCCAAGTAATTCGAAGAACCCCAAATGTTAAGAAACAGAATGTTAACACTCACTCAGAGTCATGTGGTGGAGATATTCTCTCCAGGACTCAAAGTGACATTCTTAGTCAAAAACAGTCCTACCATATCACTTAGTAATGATAGAAAAATTCGAACTGATGTCAATACAAACGACCACACACAATTTGCACCGCTCCCTAGAGCAGGTAAACCCATCTCTAAAAGTCAGAATAAAAACGCTACAAATAATATCTCCTCTACTTTTAAGGACTTTTTGCAGGTCATTAGTGAAGTAAACAAAGTCTTTAGTGAATTTTCTATATCTGATGTAATTAAAATAATCACGAATCGAATGGAGGAAATTCGTGCTGCACCTACTACCACTGAAATTTTTTTTTTCTTCTTTAACATGTTAGAAGAGATTTTTAGTCCACTAAAAACATGCATAAATGGTAGTTTTTTAGACTTTTGCATTTTCGACTTCTTTTGAACCATCTTCCGACATGTATATAATTTAAATTTTGTACTGGAACTTTGACTACTTTGGGATATCAGTTTATGTTAGTTTCCGTATATTGTGTTAACATTATATGTTATGTAAAGTATATTTTCGTAACTGCCTGTGCTCGTATTTTTCTCATGTTCATCACGTGTTACCAGCTATATATTTTTACCTACTGCTTTATATGATTACTTTATAGACTTGTGAACATTTATGAAATTTTCTCTACTTTATGGACTTTTGCATAAACCTTAGAACTTTTAATTTTGTATTTATGTTGATATTGTTACGGATTTCATATTTATTTGGCTATTTATTTAGAATTGCAATTAAAATTGCTTTATTCTCCCGTGCAACGCAGACGATTTTTGAAGAAAAAGCTTCGTTGGAAAAATAAAAATAAAACAGCGCGGGCATTTAATATTTAATAAATAAATATCTCGTAATTACTGTTGCCATGCAGAAAAATCGAGATTGTTCTAGTAAATAATTAAAAAGCTTATAAAAGCCGAATTGATCTCATCTCAGTTGTTGTTGTAGTTGTAGCTGTTTAAAGCGAACTGCTGTTTGTTTACTTAATGCTGTGATTGTAGCGAATTCGCTGAGAGATTGGATTAACTTTATCTGTCTTGAAGTGAATTCTGTTTAAAGTTTGAGATATTGTGATATTGTACGAATATCTCTGAAGAAATGCTTCAGCATTTTGATTTATTTCTTATGGAAAGAATAAATTTTTGTTAACTTTTTAACGACACGTGCATTCAATACATAACGAACCCGTACGCACGCAACAATATATTTGAATTGAAATAATTTATCTTCGATGGAGATAAGATCATTGCATTTAGGTACTCCGGTGATGCATCATTCTACGAAACTGGATATATCGTGGAGAAAGAACGCTGCACATTATGCTTTTTCGCATTTTTAAAATTCAAATTAGCGTTAATAATTTTGTTTGCAGTTGACTCTGAGCATTTTAATGATTGTGCAGTTATCCTTTCCATTCACAGATTGTTTTTTAACATTAAAGTTCTTACCTTTGCGACATTCGAAACATTCCGTTTTTTTCTTGGATATCTAATTTGTAGAATTTTTCTCCTTGAAGTCAAACTTTGACTTTTTTCCCCTTTGTTATTGATAATATAATCTATCTTTTCTTTAAGTACCGAAAAATCATGGCTTTTGCAGCATTTATTAAAAACTAAATGCGAATAAGTTTCTTCAGAAAGAGCACAAACATAGCCTACCGTCCATTGCTTCTTTAAAAGCGTCATTTTGCAAGAAAACAGAATTGTCAAGTAGCAGGTGATTATTTACACTTTCGAAAATATACAGTGGCTCCCAAAAGTGTTCGTACACTTATGATTTTCATTGAAATAGGGCTCTATCTATTAATTAAAAGTAAACTTTCTGAATGAGATTTTAATAACAAGATCTGTAATCTATTCGAAACAAAATTACATGAAATATTTTTTAAATATAGCGAAACTTTATTTTTAAGAAATTAGTAATAAAAAAATGACAAACATTTTATTTAACAAAAGTCTTCGTACACTGAAATATTTTTAGATAAAATCAAAATTATAATTATCCTTTGCCGCTTTTTTTAATTTTTGCATTGTGGTGGCATTTAAAACATCGTTTGCTTTAATTTTTTATTGTTTACTTCATAATACTCTATTTATTATTGAAAAATGGGTCACAGTCGTAAAGAAATTACAAACAGCATTAGAAAATTGATAATTTTTCACCATAGTAGTGTAAATCAATTCGAAATATCTTTAAATTAGTTAATTTATCCCATTCTACAGCGCAATCTGTGATAAAACGCTTTAAAGAAGAAAATCGGATTGAAAACAAGGTAATAAAAGGTCGATCGAGAAAGTTAACTAAATGTGATGAGAGATTTATTATTAGAAAATTTGTGAAAAACCCACGTTTGAGTCCTGTAAAAGTTTCTGCAGAATTTAATGCAAAGTTTTCTACTTCAATTTCATATGAAACTGTTCGACGAGTTCTCAGAGAAGCTGGATGACATGGGCGTTCCCCGTAAAAAATTTTTTGTTAGTGGGAAAAACAGAAAGCTTAGGCTTTCATTCGCAAAATCAATGATAAAACACCCGAAAGGTACTGGAATAATGTCCTATTTGCTGACGAAAGCAAATTTAACATTTTTGGTTCCAATGGTCGAATAACTGTATGGAGAAGGAAAAATGAAGAACTTCATTCTAAGAACTTAGTTGGAACAGTAACGCATGGCGGTGGAGGTGTTTTTGTGTGGAGATGCATGGCAGCATCAGGGCTAGGTAATTTAGTATTTATGGATGGCATAATGAATCATTCTCTTTATTTAAATATTTTAAGAGACAATTTAAAATTATCATCCCAAAATTTGGCTATTGGAAACAACTTTATTTTTAATCATGATAACGATCCTAAGCATACGGCTCTCAACGTTCGCCTGTGGTGTCTCTATAACTGTCCACAGGTTTTGAAAACACCACCTCAGTCGCCAGATTTAAACCCCATAGAACACATTTGGAAAGAACTGGAGGTCAGAGTACGAAAGCACGACATCAAAACGAAAAACGAGCTCAAAACATTCATGATGGAAGAATGGATGAACATTGATACAGAAATTACAAAAAAAAAATAAAAACTATTAAAATCTATTCCCAGACATTTAAAAGCTGTTTTGGATGCTAAAGGATATCCTACTAAATATTAATTTAACGAAAAATGAAAATATTTACTAACATGTCAAGATTTTTTTGAAGTGTGCGAAGACTTTTGTGAGATAAAATGTTTGTCATTTTTCTATTATTCATTTCTTTAAAATAAAGTTTCGATATATTTTTAAAATATTTCGTGTAATTTTGTTACGAATAGATTATAGATCTTATTATTAAAATCTCATTCAGAAAATTTACTTTTAATTAATGGATAGAGCCCTATTTCAATGAAAATCATAAGCGCACGAACACTTTTGGGAGCCTATGTTGTTGCATTTAAAAAAAAAAAAATTCCAAACAGACGATTTTTTATAGCAAACCAAAATTGTCTAAAAACTGTAAAAACAGCCTCTGTAATCTTAAGATAACTTATCCGAATGACCATTCAGCGCAATGCCAACAGAATAGGATTAAAATTCAGTTATTTCCAAACTTTTATATTTAGCACTTAACTTTTTCTTAGGAAAATCGTGAGAATTAGCATCTGATGATCGTATAGTTATTATAAATCTTTAGGCCTGTGACGTCAGCTTCCATCTTCAGTTATATGCCTTTTTATTTAATCACATCCGCGAATTCCAATGTGTTGTTTTGTCATTCATCTATTTCCACTCGAACGAGCACTTGATAGCAGATATCTTTTCCTTTTTTTCGCACTGAAATTATTTCATGTCACGCGAATCAAGGCGAGAACTCGGAAGAAGAGAAGTTTCAAAGAAAGAAAAAAAAAAAAAAAAAAAAAAA
>KK120374.1:564079-595618 GCA_000611955.2 Stegodyphus mimosarum | reverse complement strand
ATAAAAAAAAAAAAAAAAAAAAAAAAAAAGGAAAACAAGAAAAAGAAAATGCAATTTTGGATGAGAAAGGACACAACTTTTTTTTCTTCTTTCCCTTTTTCTTTGCAGATTATTCTAATTCTTCATTATTAGCCATCAACAAAGTATCAGTCGATTGAAAGACAAAACAAATAAAGAAAACTCAAACGAAAATAAAGAAAACAAGATTCCATTCCCGAAAAAAAAAATCGCTATGATAAATTTGATTTCACGGCAGAACGATCGTGAACGTTTGTCCTACTGCCCTTGTGGAGTTGAAACAAACATTTTCTTCCGGTATACACGTCACGGAGATGCGACTGGACGAACTCTGCTGCTTCCTCTCCTCCTTTTTACCTGGAACACGCACACCCCCTTCTTTTCATTACCCCACGCTGTAAAAGAAAAGACTCGTCTGCTTAGTTTTACAATTGCACTGAAATCGCTTTCGGCGCTCGGTAGATAATACTGTCTGAAAAAATAGCTGGGAAGGGGGGAATGAAAGTTTCGCAGGTGTACGGTTCATACGAATCGTTTTAGTCGTTCGATTTTCATTCCGTCCCATCGAATGTTAATTGCTGGTGACTGATAATGTGTTAACTGCGAGTTAACTTAAGTACATTGAATCTTTAATAAATGCAAGCTGCTCTACATCTGGAAGTCATTTAGTTTCTGACTTACTAGAAATTTATCTGATTTGTTGTTGGCATTAGCAATAATGGTGTAGAAAGCTCTAGAAAATCAACTGTCGCTTATAAAGTGCCACTCATTGATAAATAGAACCGCTTCGTAACAGTGCCCCGTCATAAATTTGCCGGTATGATGGCTAATGTTCTCTACAAAAAGCTTTTCTGAAGGTGACCTGGCTTCTGGCTTAAAGGTGTCTGCATCCTTATAAAATCAGTTTTCAAACTTGAAAGCAACTTTTATAATTTTCATTCACTTTAATACCGGATCAGGATTGTACAAGTAATGCTTTAAATTCCTGTTCTGGTTAATTCTTCCTTCCTTCCTCAATGGCCCGACAGCCCAAGATGGGCCCCGGCCTTTTCAAGAAGCTTTTCACAGGCTCAATCTGCTCCCTGCTAGTGTTTCTCAGTTTTTGTTTTTATAACCAATGGGTTATTTTCTAATGAGCCTAACCATCTTAAATTTGGTCTGCTTTTTTTCCGTGTACCCATTCAATTAGTATGACAAACTAAAATTTTACTTGCATAGCTATACTCTGGTATATACAGCATGGTCATCATAGAGGTTCATCCATAAATGAACCCCAAGCGGTATATTCCCTAAAACAACTGAAATGAAAGTTCATATTATCTTAACTGAAGGTATGCGCTCGAGATTGTGATGATCTAAAACAACCGAGCTTCCACGGTTACGGTTACAATGAAAACATTTCGAAATTTTAGAACGGCAATACTCACTTTTTTCCTGCGCAAATTGATCACCGCCTTGAAAAACCATAATGCTGTTGGAATGATACATGCATGACAAAAACTGACGGCTTAAAACATTTGCGAATAAGGTTCCGTTCAGACGGTGGTACAAGTGTTATAATTGGTTTAATCTGAGCTTCGTTGCTAGGTAACCAGGTCTTGCTACGTCACAGGAACTGGTTTAGAGTTTTAGTATAAAGTTCGAAGTTTTCAACTTTATGCCGACGTGGTATAAGAGTCGACCAATCAAAGACAACGCGCGAAATTTATTGAGCGGGAAAGCTATAGACATATACACGCATGTGCAAATTTACCCTCACTTAAGTGGCTACGGCTTAGACTCTTGTCTCGCAGGTGTGAACGGAACTCCCGCATTTTATGCGTTATGACTATACTTCTATGAAATTTATGCTACCATCTGAAGGGCGCATTATAAAGGACCAATAGGAACAGAAGACAGGAAAGGAAAAGAACTTTCATTGCAATTACAAGTTTTCAATGCGTCCACATTCGCAGATGATAACGCATTGTATGTGGGAGAGCGTTGACTGTATTGACGAACAGGAGTAATCTGTAGAACTTCACGAATTATGGCATCTTTCAATTCTGACAAATCTCCTGGATTTGATGTACACACCTTATATTTCAGATAACTTTAAAATCCATCGGAGTGAGGTCGGGGGGTTCGCGGTGGTCTCCAAACTGCAAAGTTACGGGAGATGACTCAATCTTGAAACGTGGTACACTTTGAAAACTTGTATTTCCAATAAAAGTTTTTCCTCCCCTCTCCTCTCTTATGTTGTCATTAGTTCTTTACGATGCTCTTATCTGCAAATGTTTTACGCTGGAAATTTTCGTCAACGCTATTTATGATTTTCCAATATGCAGATCAATTTGCGCAGGAAAAAAAAAAGCGTTGCCATTCGAAAATTTCGAAGTTTTTTCACTATACCATCACAGTGAAAGCTCTATGGCAGTATACGTTTAGAATTTTAATGGCAGTATAAGTTTAGAATTCCCGATGCAATGTTAAATGTTAGCATAAACTTCTCTATTTTTTTGTCTTTTCTCAGTTCATCAAATCAATGTTCGGTTTTTTTTAGTAAGATGGCTTATAAACTTTTTTTTTTTGTTTTTTTATTATTAACGTTTAATGAGTTAACTTTACTTACGCTACATAATATTTAGTTACGCAGGAAAATCACAAAATATTTAAAAATAACTTAGTTTTAGAATTTCTGATATACCGTCTGTCGTGCTAAAGATAAAAATGTTTTATTCCGTTCAGTGTTGCCACTGCTCATACATAAAAAATACATATATCGTCATTCTATGAAAATATTGAATATTTTTAAATAGATAAATCATGAATTAAGTGCATTTTTATTATTTAAATCAATCCGATTCCAAAGTTAGAAACGAATATTCTTCAGAAGATTCTGCATCTGTTGCTTTTAGATAGCTTAGTTTGTTATTCCACAATAGTCGGATTCCATCTGAAAGATAATTATCTTAACTTTTGCCGAAAGGCAACCGACTCGAATGAAAAGTAAAGCGATGCATTTATTGGAAGCAAATTAGACTCTTTTGGGCTAAAAAATAAAAATTACAAAATAAAACAAAAGTGTACAAAAACATTAAAAAAATTTTTTTTTTTAAATTAGAAATTTACACATATTTACAACAATAATATCTACTACTGCCAGTTCTTAAAATTGAATTTTTAACTGTTGAATAAAATTAAAACTAAAATCCAAGGAAATTTAGTTGCATTTGTTTCCGAATAATGTTTTCCAGGTAAAATGGTACAAACAGATAAATGTCAAAATATCAAAAAAGTTTACTGCAATTCGAATAAAATTAAAAAATTAATTTGCATAGAGACTTACTATATGTATTACTACAATGTTACAATATATTTTCATCACAACTGCTAGATTTTACTTTGGATTCAGACGATAGTGTATAAAGGTACAGTTAAAAATTTGTAGTGCACCTGTTACAGATATGGCTCATCTGGAATATATGATTATGGTAAAGCCGGCTATGGCTAACAAAAGGGTTGGTTTATTTGATTACTGCAAAGCACTCGAGAGCTACCTGCCTAAGGGGGGATGCCTTCGTAGAGGACTTCCTAAGGGAACTGACTCGTATACAACTTCCCTGCAAATGCTTCCCTGCAGCCAGCCTCTTCTCGGGGTCTGAACTCGGACTGAGCTGCCTATTGAACAGGGTCAAAAAGTCACACTAATGGCATAAAAGACACGTTTTATAAAATATTTATTAAGAATTTCAGATAAAATGACTTTTTAAATAATTAATTCTTTCATGCTGAAGAGCAATGCCCTTTTATAATCTGGAAGGCAAATGAAAGATTTTAATATTTTTTCTCTTCTTTTTAGTCTTTTTTGTAAGTGGCAGCATTTAATCACTAAATGAAAACTGTAACCCTTCTTCGAGGTGTAAAAAATAAAGACAAAAATTTGATGTGTACACCACATGACTTCCTTGTACGGAATATTAAATTATACGCAATTTTCCTGCATTTCATTTAAATATATTGAATTAACAATTAACTAATTTTGAATTAAATCTACTTCGTCGATAGCGCATAAACCCCAACAGAATAAATGCACTCTTTAAAGTTCACTATATTTATTTACCCCAGCCACACTTCGGCGCTTGGCTTACTTAACAGTGATACAACTCATTCATTTTATAACTCAGACTGAGCAAAAATTATACCATCTGAAGAATTTCCACACGTTCTATACAGATACTATAATAAATCTAAAACGATATATAAAAGAAATTAAACAAATAAAAAAGGAACAGTTTTTAACAGACGATGCAGCACCGCTTACCTAATGCGCATGCGCTACTGATTAATTCAGTTCTCACTTTTCGCGGTAAGGCAAAAATACATAAAAATTCAAAATATTTTCATTGAAAATTGAAAGATGTAGAAAAACATAAAACACCAAGCACAGTTAAAACAATTAAAAAAAATTTTTACAATTAAAATTACAGCTAATAACTTAAGTGATAATCCCAAAATGAATCAAGCATAATTTAAATCGTAATAGCAAAAGATGACGTTACTTTGTTGTTGCGAAGCTTAGTTTCTCTAGTTGGCAACAAATCCACTATTCTGCTAAGCTTCAAAAGCAAACAAATATGTCCGCTATCATAACCAAAAATTAGGCTTAGCCGCACATAAAAAATTTTAAATTGTTGATAATTCCACAATTATTGCATGCAGGTTAACTAAGGGCATAAAAATCTTAACCGAAAGATAAGCACAACATAATTCAATCATTTTTAAAGCAAAATATGCACAATTTACAAACTTATAAGATTAAAGAAACTGACCTCACTGAGCCGAGTAACAAACTGGATATATGTATACATATATTTATATAACTTTAGTGCGGCCGATTGCAACCAAAATAAGAGATGCACATCTACATGTTATAGCAGTCCTATATACAAAATTTGAACGTTCTGAGGCTCCTCGTCTTTGAATTATGCGAGACACACACATACATACATACACGCGCACGTCGTCTGTAAGTACGTACGCACAGACGCCACGAGAAAAATCTGTTCAGAAAACCATTTTAAATCAGTTTTATAGTTATTTGGGGGGAAAAGAGTCTTTTACTCTGTCTTTACATACAGATATCGCTCAAAAATATCGTTAAATTGCATTCGATAGCGGTCAAATAGATAGATATTTTCGTTGAAATATGGTACGCGAAATTTTTCGCAATTACAATACTTCCTTTTTACTTCGTACAAGGAAATAAAAATGATATTTTTTAATTGTTTGTTCTTTGGATCACATTTTTCATCTCCTGGTTTGATAATAATACAATCCCTGGTATACAAAACTGATTAAGTGAAACGAAACTAAGTTTTTCAAGTTTTGTTAGCAAATCCCAACAACTACTTCGTTAGCAAGAAATAGTATAATTTAACTTGTTCTCAAATCCCTTAATACTTAGACTGTTACCAGTACTTTCTTAAAACTATTGCCCTTTGAAAGTAGTAGTGTTGGATAAAAATAATTAAAACCCTCTTGAATCTCTCATTGAATACATATTTATAATACGAATGTAAACAAGAGTAAATTAAGTTACTATAATATTGATCTAAGCCACTCGAAACCTACTATGCATTTTAATTAGCCAAAAAGGAACTACAGAACGGCAATGAAACTGGTTAAAATCACAAAGTGAAAACTTGGCTGATAACGAAATTGTATATGTTTGAATGTTCCTACATATGTATAGTTCAGCCAAATTTTGTTCACCATCCCAGTGCCACATGATCGAAATCACGTGGATGGAAAATAATTCTCAGATCCAATGATTGGTCCGAGACAAAGCGCACTTGCGCATTGTAGTAGAGAAAGGGTGGTTCTGAACGAAAATATTGATTACCGCTGCTATGACAACTCCTCCGAGCATTGCTTAAATAAACGAATACGAGCGTTATGGCATTCTTGATTGTCAAACACAATCAATCCGGTTACTAGGTTATGAGTTCCGCTGGCGAATGCAATCGAAAAATTCAAATACTTTCAAAAATTCTTATAACTTTGTTTTGAAATATATAAAATCAGCTTTTATTTTGCCTCAAATTTTCTTCTATAATTCTTTCTCAAAAATGTAGATCAATGTATGTTGTTTTTATTTCATCAACGTTCCTCTGTCGGAACACAACCATGCCAATTTATGAAACGGTATGAATATATTAAGATTTTCGAGAGTGAATTTAAAATATGTATATATACATAAAAATCTGATGTATACACCACATGACTTCCTTATACGGAATATTAAATTATACGCATTTTGCATTTCATTTAAACTTATCGGATTGAATTAAATTTACTTCGTCGATAGCGCATAAACCACAATGCCACATGATCGAAATCACGTGGATGGAAAATAATTCTCAGATCCAATGATTGGTCCGAGACAAAGCGCACTTGCGCATTGTAGTAGAGAAAGGGTGGTTCTGAACGAAAATATTGATTACCGCTGCTATGACAACTCCTCCGAGCATTGCTTAAATAAACGAATACGAGCGTTATGGCATTCTTGATTGTCAAACACAATCAATCCGGTTACTAGGTTATGAGTTCCGCTGGCGAATGCAATCGAAAAATTCAAATACTTTCAAAAATTCTTATAACTTTGTTTTGAAATATATAAAATCAGCTTTTATTTTGCCTCAAATTTTCTTCTATAATTCTTTCTCAAAAATGTAGATCAATGTATGTTGTTTTTATTTCATCAACGTTCCTCTGTCGGAACACAACCATGCCAATTTATGAAACGGTATGAATATATTAAGATTTTCGAGAGTGAATTTAAAATATGTATATATACATAAAAATCTGATGTATACACCACATGACTTCCTTATACGGAATATTAAATTATACGCATTTTGCATTTCATTTAAACTTATCGGATTGAATTAAATTTACTTCGTCGATAGCGCATAAACCACAATAGAATAAATGCACTCTTTAAAATTCACTATATTTGTTTACCATAGCGACACTCTAGAGCTAGGTCCACTTAACAGCGTTACATCTCATTCATTTTATAATACAGAATGCACACAAATTATGTATATCTTATGAAGAATTATCTAATCGTTGCCACATGCTCTATTCAACTACTATAATAAATCTGAAACGATGTATAAAAGAAATTAAAAAAAAAAAAAAGAAACAGTTTTTGACAGACGATTCAGTATTTCTCATTCCATTAATTCAGTTCTCCCTTCGTGATAAGGCAAAATACATAAAAACTTAAAATATCTATATTAAAAATTACGAACTAAATTTATTTACGAACACTTATTTCCTCGAATAAATTCCAGAATGGATTAAGCATGATTTAATTCGCAGTAATAAAAGGAGGCGTCACCTTTGTTGTTGCGAAGCTTAGTTTCTCTAGATTGGCAACAAATTCACTATTTTCCTAAGTTTCAAATGTAAACAAATATAGCTGCCATATGAAAAATGATTAGCCTTAGCCGCACTTCAACAACTTTTAAATTGCTGATAATTCTACAATTATTGCACGCAGGTTAACTAAAGGCATGAATGCACGGAAGATAAGAAGAACATAAGTCTATCCTTTTTAAAGCAAAAATTGCATAATTTACAGACATGTAAGAATAAAGAAACTGAGCCTGAGCTCACTGAGCCGAGTAACAAAGTGGATATATATATCTATGTATATACTTTTGGTGTCGCCGAATGCAGGAGGAGGATGCAAAATACGTGGTGCACTCTACGTGTTATAGCAGTCCTATACAGAAAATTTCAATGTTCTGAGGCTACTCGTTTTTGAGTTATACGAGATACATACATACGTACGTACGTACGTACTTACAGACGCCACGAAAAACTTTCTTCAGAATCCATTTTAAATCAGTTTTATAATTTTTTGGGGAAAAAAATCCTTTATTCTGTCCTTACGTACGGATGTCAGGCAAAAACATCGTTAAATTGCATTCGATAGCGGTAAAAATGGATATTTTCGGTGAAATATGATACCCGAAATTTTTCGCGATTACAATACTTCCTTTTTACTTCGTACAAGGAAGTAAAAAGAGTATCACAAAATTTTTAAAACAAAATTATGCCAATACTATTTTTACGTAACATGTTGCTGAAAAATTAATCAGTTATAGACAAAAAGGTAAGAAATTGAAAACCCAATTCACGAAGACATGAAGTTAATAATCTAAAAGTTTACAATATTCTTACGTGCGTACGGGTTCGTAATATATTGAATGCACAAGTCGTAAAAAGTTAACAAAAATTTATTCTTTCCACAATAAATAAATTAAAATGCTGAAATATTTCTTCACAAATCTTCGCACAATATCACAATATCTCAAACGTTTAGCAAAAACTCAGTTCAAAACAGATAAAATAGTTCTATGTCACAGCGAAATCACTACAATCAATACAGCATTAAGTAAACAAACAGCAGTTCGCTTTTTACAGCTACAAGTATAACAGCAACAACAACAACTAACTCACTAACTGAGATGAGGTGTTTCACCTCGGCTTTTATAAGCTTTTTAATTATCAGTAGAACAATCACGATGTTTCTAGATTTTTCTGGATGGCAACAGTAATTACGAGATATTTATTTATTAAGCATTAAATGCACGCGCTCTTTTATTTTTATTGCTATTTTTTTTTGGGGTAGCTTTCTCTTCAAAAATCGTCTGCGTTGCTAAGGCAACATGAAGCAAATCTAATTACAATTCTAAATAAATAGCCAAATAAATGTGAAATTCGTAACATTACCCCCTTCCCAAGGACTGCACGTCCCGGGCAGTACAATCCCTGGACAGGAAGCCAAACTTACAACTAAAGCATCAGTGCTATAATAAACATTACTTTATAATAACAAAATAAACAATAATTAAAATAAGTGACTTTCAGCAAATTAAATTCTATCCAACGCGAAATACAATTCAAATACTAAGTACAAATACTATCAAATACAAATGCTATTAAACACAAATACTTATCAAATACTACTACTTAACAAATACAAATCAAATACTAAATACAAATAGGACCATGGTCTTATACTATGTACATTACTATTTACAATTATATACACTACGTACTATGGCCATAGTAATGAACTAACCTGTCGTAATGAACGACTTTAGGTTTAGAGTTCGATGACTTACGGATCCGAACCACGACGTCGTTCAGCCTGTTTAGGACTGTGTAAGGACCATCCCAAGGTGATTGTAGTTTCGGAGAAAGTCCTTTTCGACGAGTCGGATTCCATAACCACACCTTGTCTCCTTCGTTGAAACGATGTCCAGTAGCTCTCGTGTCGTAGCGGGTCTTCATCTTCTCCGTCGCCAAGTTGACTCGCTCTCGTGCAAAGTTGTGCATCACTTCAAACCGGGCCTGGAGGTCTTGAATGTATTCCTCAGGCGATGAAGGCGCATCCGGAGGGCGACCAAACAAAAGATCACATGGCAGACGAAGGTCACGACCGAAGAGCATCTGAGATGGGGAATAGCCGGTAGTCTCGTGGACAGCACTGCGGTAAGCCAGTAAAAATAGTGGCAACTTCTTGTCCCAGTCCTGTTGGTTTCTGGAAACCACTAATGAGAGGTTATTGAGGATGGTTCGATTAAACCTCTCTACCATACCGTCCGACTGGGGATGTAAAGGCGTCGTTTGGGTTTTGTCAATGCCGAGTAGCTTGCAGAGTTCCTTGACTACAGCCGAGGTAAAATTCCTTCCCTGATCGGAATGTAACTGAAGAGGCACTCCGAATCTGGAAATCCAGTGCTGTATCATCATCTCTGCTACTGTGACAGCCTCTTGATCAGGAATAGGATACGCTTCAGGCCACTTGGTGAAGTAATCAATGGCAACGAGGATGTATTTGTTGCCATCAGCAGTTCGTGGCAGAGGTCCTAAGATGTCAAAGGCGATACGTTCAAAAGGTGCTCCTACATTGTAACGTTGCAGCTTCCCCCGGCTGCGTTTCTTCGGTCCTTTCCGACTTGCACAGGCATCGCAAGTTCGGCACCACTTTTGCACGTCATCCTTTGCATTATTCCAGTAGAAACGCTCCCGAACTCTCTGCAAGGTCTTCATTATTCCGAAGTGACCTCCTGCAGGGCTGCTATGTAGTTCTTTAAGGACGTCCGGGATTCGGGATCTTGGGAGTACCAGCTGCCATCGGAATGTTTTTCCATCATCCGATTCGAATTTTCGGTACAAGACGCCGTTTCGAATATGGAGTGAGTCCCAGAGAGCCCAATATTGTTTTGTCGTGGGACTATAGCTCGAAATATCCTGCCAGGTAGGTTTTCTGTTTGAGGTCTCCATTAACTCAATTATGGGTTTAATATCACGGTCTTCCATCTGGTCTTTCCTGATTTCCTTGTCACTCCATGGGTCTGGATCAGCCGATGTTGATGCTGTAATTTGCCGTGCAACTGGATTAACCAGTTGGTATTTAGCTTCGACCCTGGAACAATATCGGCAGTTTTCCGGGCAAGGTCTTCTAGACAAGGCGTCAGCGTTTCCGTGCGACTGTCCTTTGCGATGACGGATGATGATGTCATATTCCTGGAGTCTCTGTATCCACCTAGCTATCTGACCCTCAGGATTCTTGAAATTTAAAAGCCAGGCCAATGATGCATGATCTGTGCGGAGCAGGAATTTTCTGCCGTATAAATAATGATGGAAATGTTCTACGGCTTTGACTATGGCGAGCAACTCTTTCCTGGTGACACAGTAATTCCTCTCCGGTTTAGATAGGCACTTGCTCCAGTAAGCTACTACACGTTCTTGGCCCTCTATTTCTTGGGACAAAACAGCGCCGACACTTTCATTACTCGCATCCGTGTCGAGAATAAATGGTCTGTCGAGCTTAGGATACGTCAGGATTGGAGCAGATGTTAAGGCTTCCTTCAGGTTCTTAAATGCATTCTCACATTCTTTTGTCCACACGAACTTTTGCTTGCTCTCTGTCAGCTTGTGAAGGGGTCTTGCGATGGAAGAAAAATCCTTCACGAATCTCCTATAGTAGGTAGAAAGCCCTAGAAAGCTTCTCAACTGGTGGACATTTTCGGGACGTCTCCAGTGTTTAACTGCTGACACTTTTTCAGGATCCGTGCGCACACCTTCAGCAGAGATGACATGTCCGAGGTAAGTCACTTCCTGTCTGAATAATTTGCATTTAGCGGTACTCAACTTCAGATTGGCTTCTTTCAGTTTCTGAAGCACCTTTCTAAGATTTTCCAAATGTTCTTCGAAACTCTTCCCGACGATGATGATGTCATCCAGGTATATCAGACAGGCTTCGTATGAAAGACCTTTTAAAACAGTCTCCATTAGACGTTCGAATGTAGCTGGCGCATTACATAGTCCAAACGGCATCACCTTGAACTGCCAAAGTCCTTGTCCTGTAGTAAATGCCGTCTTTTCTCGGTCATCAGGATGTATTTCTACCTGCCAATATCCACTCTTTAAATCAAGTGTCGAGAACCACTTGCTTCCAGAAAGAGTATCCAGAATATCGTCAATTCTAGGAAGAGGGTAACTGTCTTTCTTCGTAACCTCGTTCAACCGGCGATAGTCAACGCAAAATCTGGTTGATCCGTCTTTCTTCCTCACCAGGACGATGGGAGATGCCCAGGGACTTGCTGAAGGCTCGATGACATTGCTTTCTTGCATGTCCTTTAAAAGTGCTCGTACCTCTTCCTGTTTCGCAATCGGCAGACGTCTTGGATGTTGCTTGATTGGTGGATGATCACCAGTATCGATTCTATGTTGAGTCAAACTGGTTCGACCAACGTCAGAAGACGAACGGGAGAAAACATCTTGAAGATCTTTAATAACACGCTCGGCAGCATTCTTTTCTTCATCGTTTAATTGCGCATTCTGCAGTAACTCCGATATAATGTTGTCGGAAGACACGGGTTTTGAGATGTTACTTTTTCTTTCAACGCTGGTTACTGGGGTACATTCTGCAACCACTTCACCTTTCTTAATAACCCTCGCCTTATCAGTTACATTGGCAACTCTCACCGGGATAACGGTCCCTGATAGGTCGACGAGTGCTGAGGCTATTAATACTCCTTTAGGGCTATTACAATTCTTGGGATATTCCATGACGCCGTAGCGGAAATTTCTATTTTCGGCTATGGATCCAGGAAGTAAAATTTCTGTTCTTGCCGGTATTGTGATATCGTCTTGAGCTATTATTTTGTGGATAGATTTCACTCCTTCATCATTAATTTCGAATAAAGTTATGTCTTCAGAGGCAGAATGCAGTTCGTTATTTTTAAAGTCCAAGGAAAAATTGTGTTTCCTTAAAAAGTCCAATCCGAGTATGCAAGGGTCTGTAATTTCTGCTACATAGGCCGTGTGATGGTAAGTGGCACTTCCAAACGTGATGTTAACGTTTAATTTCCCCTCTATATCGATCTTCTCCCCGGACACAGTCTGGAGGGTAACGCAGGGCGGCGTCCAGATAAGTTTACCTTCGAGTTGTTGAGCCAAATCTTTTCGAATGATGGTAACATTGGCTCCCGTGTCGATCGTCATGTTACAAGGAATTCCATTGATTTGTCCCATGATGAAAATTCCGTTATTGCCGCCACTCACTGCAGAAATCTGAAGCGCTTTAAACTGGGGCTTTTCATTATCTGGCAACCTCCGCCCCGCGAGATGGCCACGAATTAGTTTCCCTCCTTCTTGAGAGGCGCGGTCTTAACATCCGTGCCCTGGGGTGTTCTGCAGTTTCTTCGAATGTGCCCTTCAGCACCGCAGTTCCAGCACTTTACGAACGGTTTCTTGTCACCAGTATTCCGTGTCAAAGCATTCACCTTTCTGGTTAAATCGTCTAGGCGAGCAGTCATTGGATCCACTGGTTCTTGTATGTGAGCAGCTCTGATTGGGTGGCGGTCTCTACGAGTGGCTTGCTGTGCTGCCTCGAATTTCATGGCATACACCAGAGCACTTTTTAAGTCCTTCACATCAGCCATTCGCAGTGCTTTCTGTATTTCAGGATCCCGGATGCCGTCGATGAAGTATTGCAGGGACAGGATTTCTCTTGTTTCTGTCGGGCACTCCGAAAAGGCGAGGTGGGACAGCCTTTCAACATCCGTGGCGAGCTCCTGGAGTGTTTCCGTAGGCTTCTGTTGACGGGATTTTAACTGCAGCCTGCTGTAATCTTTTAAACACTTCTCTCCAAAACGCAGCTCTAAAGCACCGGACAGAGCTTCGAAATCTAGCCTTTTGTTTTCGGGAAGAGTTTGAAGGATGTCCGCTGCGTCTGCTCTCAGAGAAGCCGCAAGGTGACAGGCCTTAGCTTGGGAATCCCATCCATTTGCTTCCGCAACTATAGAAAATTGTGTCTTATACACTTGCCAGGAGGTCTTCCCATCATATGTCGATAGCTTCAGAGAAGGATGTGCAGGCATGGCTAGGAATTTAAAAGTATCCGAACTGCTTCCAGCCGTCGCTACGAATTTCTTTAAAGTATCAACTTCTTTGGCAACTGCGGAAACTTTGTCATCAATTTGTTGTTCCACTGCAGAAACTCTTTCTTGAATTTGTTCTCTCACAGCAGAAACTCTGTAATCGATTTGTTGTTCTACGGCAGAAACTCTCTCTTCTATTTGTTCTTTGACAGAAGAAACTTTATTTTCAACCGCATCTATTCTGCCTTCCATAGTCTCAAATTTATTTTCTATTATGCAAGTAATTTCCTTTTTCATCTCTTCTTGACTTGCTTTAACGGCTCTCATCTCTTCCTTAACGGATTTCTCCATCTTTTCTTGAACAGAATTCATTTCTTCCTTAACAGATTTCTCCATCTTTTCTTGAACAGAATTCATTTCATCTTTAACAGAATTCATTTCATCTTTAACAGATTTCTCCATCTTTTCTTGAACAGAATTCATTTCATCTTTAACAGATTCTTGAACAGCTTTCATCTCCTCTTTCACGGAATCTTGGCCAGCTTTAATTTCTTCTTTAAATGCAGCAAAGGCTGCCATGAATTGCCTTAATTGTTCTTCCATTGCTCTAGTTAATGGCATTCAAAAATCCCACTTCTGACACCAAAAATTGTTACGTGCGTACGGGTTCGTAATATATTGAATGCACAAGTCGTAAAAGGTTAACAAAAATTTATTTTTTTCACAATAAATAAATTAAAATGCTGAAATATTTCTTCACAAATCTTCGCACAATATCACAATATCTCAAACGTTTAGCAAAAACTCAGTTCAAAACAGATAAAATAGTTCTATCTCACAGCGAAATCACTACAATCAATACAGCATTAAGTAAACAAACAGCAGTTCGCTTTTTACAGCTACAAGTATAACAGCAACAACAACAACTAACTCACTAACTGAGATGAGGTGTTTCACCTCGGCTTTTATAAGCTTTTAAATTATCAGTAGAACAATCACGATTTTTCTAGATTTTTCTGGATGGCAACAGTAATTACGAGATATATATTTATTAATCATTAAATGCGCGCGCTCTTTTATTTTTATTGCTACTTTTTTTTTCGACGTAGCTTTCTCTTCAAAAATCGTCTGCGTTGCTAAGGCAACATGAAGCAAATCTAATTACAATTCTAAATAAATAGCCAAATAAATGTGAAATTCGTAACAATATCAACTGCTATGTCTTTGAAAATCTCTACAAGCCTCTTCCACTTAAAGAAATCTATGAAATCCTTGAACTTCTAAAATTTTTCCCTGAATTGCTTACTATTCTGGATTTACAAAAATGGAAAGTTTATTTCTCGAATTTTAATACTCCATCAGTCATGCAAACATTCTTTATCTAATAACAAATGCTATTCCAACGAGAACTTCTTATTCAACTCACTTATGTGACCTCTATTTGTTTTCTAAAGAATATAAATTTCTTAAAAACCTTTTAGAAAATGATTTCAATAAATATGCACATACATTCAGATATATTGATGATATTATTACATTCAACAATAATAATCTTACTGAAATTAGCAGCATCTATCTCAAGTGTTTAAAACTTAACAAGGCCTATACAAATGAATTAATTGTTCATTATTTGGACATTCACATTCATAATTTTAAAGAATTAAGACTCTTTCATAAAAAAAGAAATTCAGTTTTTCAACAAATAAACTTATAAATTGGAATACCAACATCTCTAAATAAGTTATAGCAAATACAATTTTTAATCAAATCATCAGAATTAAAAAAGCATGCACCGAAATTGAACAACGAAATTCTCCTTACTAAAATTTTACAAGAATATGAAATTACAGTTAATTTCATTAAGAGTCTACGTAAAAAGCTGGAGGGGTTTACGCCTTATACAGTTTTTTTAAAGTATTGAATTTTTTATCTTGAAAACTTAATTAAAATAGAAGGATAAAGAAGAATGTTTTAGAGGATTTTAAATTATAATTTGTATGTATCTGAATTAGTGTTCATTTATCTTGACTATACTTTTATTAATAGAGGGCTTACTCTATTCTAAGTCGTCATGATAAATCTATTATGTAAAGATGTTATTCTTTCCTAACATTTGTTTCTTTCCACCCCCATTTCTCCCTTGCATTACAATAATGCTTTCCAAATCTAAAAATAAAATGAAAATTACTTACTTTAACTTTACCTTTTGGGAGATTTCCAACTTGCCATCACCAATTTATTTCTCCAATGGCGCCAGAAATCGCTGCTCTGTAAGAATTTCATCTGTGTAAATTTAAAACATTAGTAAAAAAACTGAAAGCTTTCAGATTTTACATTACGCACAAAAGGGCGTATTTTTGACGTTTTGTGTTTTACCTTTATTTATCAAATACTATGTTCTTCGCATTTAAACCATAAAATTCAGTTGAACAGCAATATCCAAAAATAATTTTTAAATGAGGATATCTTTAGAATTTCCTATGCACAGTCTTACGCGCTGGAGATAAAAATGTTTTTCTCCGTACAGTGTTGCTATTGCTCGCTTTGAAATCGTTGAGTTCGTTCATCAAAAATTCGTTAAAGTTTTACAAAATATGAAATAGATAATGTAGGATTGGTACTTACTATCTAGGAGTATGATGTCTGTAAATTTACTTCACAGATGGTTGTCTAGAGGCTCTCAATAATTAATCCGATTTATGGAAAACTGGAAAATTTAATGGAATCATGAATAGTTGCTACAAACTACAAGTGATTACATTCATAGATGGAAATAGATAAGATTATTTACATATGAATACAAATCAGTGTCTTTTACTTTCAAACGTCTTTCATTCGTGTTACCGTCTTAAGAGCGGAATCGTCTGCGTTCTCCAGCGAAAAAAAAGTTCTTTCGCACAGCTTGCAGCGTCATCTGATTATTATCGACGATGCCATCCCATAATAGTAAAACCAATTTCAAATTCCAAATTTGGGCTTCTAGATGCCCATATTTGGGGTAGAAACGTACGTTATTCAAAACTTGATGGCTCTAGGTACCGTTGTTTTATCAAAAGGTAGAGAAACATACATATATTGATGCAGATTCTTCATTAATTATTTCTTTAATATCGAAACCATGTAGTATTTTAATTAGAACCCTGTACTATAATTAACCATGTACTATGTATAATTTAATTAGAATCCTGTACTATAATTAATTTATTTAATTATAGTACATGGTTCTAATATTTGGTGGCAACAATTCGAAAAGTGAACCGAGATTTCAAACGCAAAATGCCAAAGAAATGAATAGTGCTTCTGGACAAATTGCCCCTTTGGACTAATTATAATATATCTAAATCGAAATATGTTACAAATCTTTTAGGAACACTTATCAGTATCAAGCTTGATTACATCTAATTTAAATGGAAAGAAGGTTGTCTAAGTTTTAACAGACCAGATTTTTCTTCGAGTCCTTCTATCATCATCATTCAGCTTATTAAGATTGTTTGCGGGACAATTCTGACGTCACGTAGGAAACCATCTTCCTATTACCCTCTCGTTTTCACTTTCCCCGCAGAGCTTAGTTATTAAATAACACGGATAAATGAATCTCATCTGCAATTACAGATCAGCCTGAAGCGGAAACGGTGTCCGTCCATCAAACCGATCTCAGAGAATCCACGTAGAGCAAGCGGCAAAGCAAGACAATTAGCCTTGACACAAACCGGCGATATTTCCGGTTCTTGAACGTGAGAAAGAGTTACCTTTCACTAACCTTCGAAGCAGGGTCCTTTACGTAATTAAGCACTATACCTTTAGTGAAGTCTCACAACGTACTTTTAAATGCACGCAGTACATAACATTTCGTGCTTGGGTTGCGTTAGCAACTGAGATGGACTGTTGACATTCAGAAGCCAGATCTTTCGAAGATGATAATTTTTTCTTGAAGGACAAAAAATATGCCTCGGGAGCTAAATCAAACTACTCGTAATGTTGCTTAGATACATAAATTATGTGACCTTAGTGACTTCTTCATTCTTTTAGCAAATTTCCTCATCTGTTCAGTTACCTTTTTTAAGCCGGCCTTCAAATCGATCTAAATCGCGTTTTAATCTCATAATAATATTCACCCTTTAGGCTCGACTTTTCTGCCTAAATGTGAGTTACAAATAATGCTACCTTTTATGACATCATGACAAAACTATTCATTCCCTATTAAAAGATATATGTATATATATATATGAAATAAAATAAATCCGAACTTGGAAGAAAATGTTTCCTGAAACCAAGGACATTTCAATAAAAGTGCATTTCAGATGCACTGCACGAAATTTCGGCTTACGTCATTTTTATGAAAGATCTAAATTAGTAACTTTTACGGTATAATATATATAAGGAAGGAAGAGGGGGAAAAAAAAAAGAAATTAAAAATTCTGATAGCTTTCAGATTTTATATTACACTCAAGGGGGTGTTTTTTTAACGTTTTGTGTGTTACCTTTATTTATTAAATATCACGTTCTTCGCACTTAAACCATAAAATTCAATTCAACAGCAATATCGCAAAATATTTAAAAGAGCATATCTTTAGAATTTCCGGTACAGAATCTCGCGCGCTAGAGATAAAAATGTTTTTTTTTTTTTCGTACAGTGTTGCCATTGCTAGCTTTGAAATCGTTTAGATTTTTAATCTAAAATTCTTTAAGTGTTGCAAACTATGAAATCGATAATAAAACAAATTACAAATTCAAATTAGGTTTTCCACATGCCCATATTCTATGGAAGATTACGTTATTCAAGTTTTTATGGCTCTAGGTACCGTTATTTTATCACTAACATACATGCATTCATGCAGATTCTTCATCATTTAATTTCTTTAAATATAATACAGGGCGGTAATACTTGGTGGCAACAATTTCAAAAGTGATTTGTCGTTATAGTTTTCAACGCGAAATGCCAAATCGAAATTAATAGTCTTAATAATAAAAGGGCAAATTGCCCCTTTGGATAAAAAAAAAGAAAAAATATGAAGACGAAATCACTTCAACGAATAACATCTGATTTGTACACCACACGATATACACATTTTTTTTTCTGCAATTCATTTAAACTTAATTTCCAGAATTATTTTAACTTAATTAACCGATCTCTCAAGGCAAGTTGAAAATGACATAAAAAATTGCAAATTTATAAATTAAACATCCCCGTCAATGTGTTGTCGCATGAGAATCAAACTTCTTATAATTTAATTCTTTCATAATGAGCATGGAACTTACAGAAATATATGTATGGGAATCAGGTGACCGTATTAAAAATTAAATTTCGCTATTTGTCCAAAATTACTTTTTTTTTTCAGTTTGATAATGCCACACGAATACTTTCGTCATTTAAAACACTTTTGCAATCGGAAGTGTATGACTGAGATTAACAATTGAGAAAATAAAGTCCAAATAAGCACTTTTAAGATGAATAAGGGAGTGAGTATATATAATACCAAGTAAATCTATAAAAAATAAATTATTATTTTATTACTTTGCAGCTTTAGCGCAAGTATTGGGCAATTTATTACGATTAATTAAATTATATATTCTATTTTCTTTACCAATCACGATCCTCTGATCATGGTTCGGCACAAAAGGCCTACCACACACACATACAAACACACATTAATTTTTAAACAAAATTTTACTTTCTTCTTATTGTAATGTAAATTTAATTACATTTGTGCAAAATTTAAAAAGACTTTAACTTGATTATTCAAGTTATTTGTTTTCAATTTCGGTCTTAATTTTGTGAAATGTTGTATTATTTTTAAGTAATATGAAACATTTTTTAAAGAAAAACTTTAACAATTGTACAATGCTAAAAACCAGCTACCTTTTTAAGGAACGGAGGTTTTTCGATATAAATATGAAATGGTCTAAATATGAAATGATGTCTCTAAATATGAAAGTTATATTTTACTGAATATGAAAATAACTTTAAAATTATATTTTACTGAATATGAAAGTTACATACAGTAAACAGATCCTACAATGAACCTGGCGAATTTTCACAGAGGCGCAAATAAATTACCAGTATAAAAGAAAGGTGAAAGGTAATCCTTAATTCAAAGTTTAACAGAAAGGCGTGATCTTCGTGCGTTACAAAAACACCGTCAACTTACGGTGAAACTTAAGTGTATAATATAAATTCAAGTTGAATCTAAAATAAAATAGTGCAAGATTAGCACGTTAAATTGCACCTAACAGATTAACTCACGAAAGCTGAACAGGCGTGATGATAATCCGAAATGGCCAATAGGCTTACTAGTGTAACAGCGAGATAGCAACGAAACGTGCTCTGGCTGGCAAAAACACGCTCTGAATAAACTAGTCTAGTCTAGTCTGGAAATCTATCGCCGGGATACCACATAAGATGCGGTGTATCCGGCTCACTGAAGTTTGCAACAAAGTGCTCCTAATGTATTTTTCCTGACAAATAAGCAGGATAACTGAAGCAAGAGAGAAGAAAGATGAGAGTAGAGAAAAGAACAGGGGTGCCAGACACCGCAGTGCAAGGAACCAAGACCATTGATGGAGAGGATATCCATAAGATATCCGATATATATCATAATTGAGATATATATCATAATTCATGAGCACTGAATAAACTCAGAGATTCACCCGTTTAAATAATCACTTCACTTCACTTAACTCACTTCACTTTAAATTTACGTCCTGGCCAGAATACCAGGGGAAATTGAGAGGTTCAGAAAAGGTATCAAACTTAAAATAAATTTGTTATGCAAAGTAAGGAAAGCGCTACATATTTACCTTTAATTTTGAGATGAAAAGTCTAAGCTTTCTATTTTTGTCACTTCCAAAAATTTTCTTCGAGTAGAAGGCCCATGTAATCCAGCTGATCTGAGTACTCGTCGAACAGTTCTAAGTGAAATTTTGAAGCGCAAAATTTTTCAGTAAATTCTGTAGGAATCTTTACAAAACTCAAACTTGAAGTTTTCCCAGAGTTTCTATGAATCTCTGATCATGTTGAGTCACGTCGAGTCCTTTTTGCCGGACAGTATGTTTTTACTTTATTTTGGATCCGATTTTCTTTTTTAGAGCACTTCATCATGTACAGCACCTTAGAATGGCAAAAATTTACCAATTAACAGATATCCCAAATCGAATTTCCATCCTTATGATAAAAAATGATTAATTTTCGAATGCTGTTCGTTGTTTCCTTAAGACTACGACACATTTTTAAACATTAAATAAAATATAACGAAGTAAACGAGCAAAAAATAAAGCCAAACAATTTTCTAAATGTCATACAGAAAGCAAAAAGAAAGGGGAAAAAATAGTGGCAGACGATTTATTTTCGAATTCAGTTCCGGGCTTACAGAGCTTTTTCTGCGAATTCTTAGTGTACGAATACTTTTGGGAGACACCTGTATATATATATACTATATAATAAAAAAGAAGTAAAAGACGTAGCAGTGCTGATGACGTAGCACGTAGATAGCATATTAAAGAGGAAGAATTCCGATTGCATAGAATGCTTAGATGTTTAATCGGTAATGAACAGCAATCTTGGCAGTCGAGACAGATTTTCGTAACTTGAACTCAAAATTTCGAGAAATAAAGCCTTTCTAATCTAAACCAAAACCATCTCTTAGTGAGCGTCCATATTCGATAATTGCGCATTCTTTCCTTCTGCTTCTCTTGCTGTAATGACGTTATCTCACCGTGCTCTCTTCCTATCGCGACAGTATTAAAAATCTGATGTGTACACCACATGATTTCCTTGTACGGAATACTAAATTATACAGATTTTTTCTTGGCACTCTATCTTCATTTAACAGCGTCACATCTCATTTATTTTATAACTCAGAATGCACAAAAAATTATATCATCTGAATTATCTAATAGTTGCCATACGTTCTATTCAAATACTGTAATAAATCTAAAACGATCTTTAAAAGAAATTTAAAAAACAAACAAAAAAAGAAGCAGTTTTTCACAAGCGATTCAGTATTTCTCATTCAATTAATTCAGTTCTCTCTTCGTGACAAGACAAAAATACATAAAAACTCAAAATATCTGTATTAAAAATTACGAAGTAAATCTTAAACACTTATTTCCTCGAATAAATTCGAGAATAGATTAAGCATGATTATTTCGCAATAATAAAAGAATGTGTTATCTTTGTTATTGTGAAGCTTAGTTTCTCTAGATTGGCAACAAATCCACTATTCAAATGTCAGCAAATATGTCTGCCATGGGAAAAATGATTAGGCCTAGCCGCACTTAAAGAACTTTTAAATTGTTGATAATTCTACAAATCTTGCGTGCAGATTTATTAAAGGCATAAAAACCTTAGCCGGAAGATAAGAAAAATATAATGCCCTCATTTTTAAAGCAAAAAAATGCACAATTTACCAATATATAAGAATAAAAATACTGAGTATTTGATCAAGAATTTTGCGCATTGATTAGCAAAATTAAATTTAAAGATAAGCAAAAGGAGTAAAAATCTAAAAGCAATCGCCTAAATGTAAATTTGCTACTTTAGTTCCAGAGTTTAAAAAACTTGAACAAAAAACAATTACTAAAAAGTAAAAGTTATTGCAAAAAAACTAAAAATTAAATGTTGGTATTAAAGAAACTCAACATTTAAAAAATTAAAACACGTAAAAAATTAAAAACAATTTTAAGCACAAGCTAAATTAAATATTAAAATCACCAGAATAAATTACAAAGAATGGCAGTAAATGGCAATACCTTTGGTGCGGCCGATTGCAAACAAAATAGGAGGTGCACATCTGCATGTTAGAGCAGTTGTATATACAAAATTTCAACGTTCTGAGGTTACTCGTTTTTCAGTTATGCGAGATACATACATGCATACGTACGTACGTACGCACAGAGGCCACGAAACAAATCTCTTCAGAATCCATTTTAAATCAGTATTATAATTTTTGAGGAAAAGGAGTCTTTTATTGTTTCCTTACATTCAGATGTCAAGCGAAAACATCGTTAAATTGCATTCGATAGCGGTCAAAATGGATATTTTCGTTAAAATATGATACCCCAAATTTTTTGCGATTACAATACTTCCTTTTTGCTTCGTACAAGGAAGTGAAGACGTAAATGTTCTTGAATAGGCTCGATTAGAGTGCCAGTAAATTGTGGCCATAAACGTCAAATGAAATAAAAATGAAGATTTAATCTGCCTCGACTGCCAAATTTGCCGTTTATTACGGATTCAACATTTTAACTTTCTACGCACTCAGAATTCTTCTTCTTCAGTATGCTATGCACATGCTACGCCATCAACATTACCAGGCCTTTTACTTTTTTGTTATTTTATTATATATATATATGTGTGTGTGTGTGTGTGTGTGTGTGTATGTATGTGTAATGTTTTGATGCATAGTAGGAATACGGGTATTTTAAAAGTTGGCAGTCGGGATGGCAGAGTGGACAGACGAACAGATGACGCCGACACGAATGAATTTGAAAAAATCCCAGTCTTTATTTCACGCATATAAAACCATCTTAGTAGATATTTATCCAATCAAATAATGAAATACAATAAATCCTATGTGCACTGATTTTAAAAGTAAGGCATAGGCATCTGAGAAGCGAAGCGGCGTGAGTATGGGAGGGCAGCACTTAGGGAAAGGAATAAAATGACGTAGTTTTATTGTGCAAAGAGTATTTATACTAAGTCTGATGTAATTGTAGAGACAAGCTATGATTGGTTAATTTGGGGTTGTTATATAACATAGAAGGATCTCGAATTTGGGAGAACAGATGAATTTAAGAGGAGAGCACCAAATCTAGAATTTTAGTTTTGAGATCACCAATTACGTTTGTAAGAAGCTATCGTATTTTCTTATATCTTACACACGCACACATATATATATATATATATACAGAGAGAGATATAATTAAATCTTCAGATAGATAGATGTAATTGTAATGATTCGATGGTGTAAATGATTTATTGATTCCCGAACTACGCGCATAGACTGAGAGAATGACGCAGTTTATTGTGCCAAGAGTATTTATGCTAAGTCTCATGTAACTGCAGAGACAAGCTATGATTGGTTAATTTGAAGGGATTATATAACATAGAAGGATCTGGAATTTGGAAGAACAGTTGAATTTAGGGGGAGAGCACCAAATCTAGAATGTCAATTCTGAGATCCCCAATTACTTTTTTTAAGAAGCTATAGTATTTTCTTATATCTTACATATAGAGAGAGAGAGGGAGGAAGATGTAATTATATCTTCAGACAGATAGATGTAATTGTAATGATTCGGTGGTGTAGATGATTTGTTGATTTCCGAACTGCGCACATAGATTGACAGAGCCGCGAAATGATAGACTTGCAGACAGATGTGGCGGAATTAACGTCATTTTATCATTGAATAAAGCATTTTTGGAGACACAAAATTTGCTTCGCACAGAATCATGAATCAGTAGCGCCACACAATTTTAAAAACTTAGCCCATCTTCAGACAGCGAACGACAAAAGGAACGGAGTGACGCGTGCAAGCTAGAGCATGAAAGAAGGGGGAAAAAAAGGAGTGCATACTCTGTTTGGAGTGGTATTTATAGTAAAAATGTCCTTTAATCCGATTGGCTAAAAATTATACGCAATGCAGAAGTTTTCAGATACGACGCAGTTTCGATATGTTTGTGCTGCCGATTGCAATAGATAGATGCGAAACTAAATGTCGTAGCAGTTCCGTATACAAAAATTCAATGTTCTGTCGCCAATCATTTTTGAGTTATTCGAGATATATGCATGTATACATATATACGTGGTTACATACGTACAGACGTTACGAAAAAAATCCCTTCTGAATGCATTTTAAATCCATTTTAGAAAAAGGAGTCCTTTATTCTGTCCGTACCTACAGATGTGGTGGAAAAAAAATCGTCCGAACGAATTTAGGAACGGTCGAAATTGATATGTCTGTTAAAATATGAAATTCGAAATTTTTCGCCACTAAAGTACTTTCTTTAGTTCATATAAGGAAGTAAAAAGGACGTATAAAGAAAAATTCTCTTGTGAGTATTATGTATTTCGAAGAAGAGAGCATAAAATTTCGGCTGTACCCCGGCCAGGATTCAAATGTGCTGATCACTTAAACAACAATGGGACATTCGGTGAAATGCGGTAATCCGGACAACTTTCCTGACCAATTCTAAGTAGTGTCTAATTACCACCCACTGCATTTTTCAGTCGAAAGCCACCGTAGAGACTACTGTGATTTCTGGAGTGAGGAAAATGAACAGTATCCTTACTGGGATCTGTGAGGATGTACCCTCACAGTTCTCCTTATTGTTAACTGAACATACTAACTGCTTACATCACAAGAGCACGCTGGGGGAAATCCTTCAAATCTTTCAGCGTTTGCTTTGTGCTATGTTTGAAGAAACGTAGTTAAATTGTGAAAGCGCAGGTTTTGGGTAGTTTTGCAAGATATTTTCATAGCCTACAAAAAATTGCCCAATATACAAAAGATCTCAATATAATTAGTCAATGAGTTCTCTTAGAATTTAATAGTTTATTTGGTTTATTTTATGGTTTAAACCCTTGCGAAACGTTATTTGTTATAACTTCAGTTACTGTATTTTTGCTGAGTATTGCCAGAGAGTAATGATTGTTATACTGCATCTTTGAAGAAAAGTCTTTTTTAAACTGTACCCGATAAAATTAGGCTTTAAATAGCAAATTGTATCGTTTTAATATTTGTTTTAAGAATGCTCTTGAACTATTTACACTGCCTCGACCAAAATGTTCTCTTAGCAATTAATATTTGAATTAAATCCTAATACTCTAATTTTAGATCGATTTCTGTGATGCTATTAAAGTAGAAATGAACTAATTGTTTATTATGTGTCGGGTAAACAAATGGCTTAGCTCACGGAAAAATAATAAATAATCTTTCTAAACGGAAGATGAAAGGATTAAGGAACAGCTGCTAAAGTATTGAAACTAACAGTCACACTGTGGTTTGAGAATTAAATACTATCTTGCAGCTGCTCAAGGAGCTGTTTATCTTTTTTATCCTCGATCTATGATTTTCATAGCTAATGTGAATTTTGATTACGGAAGTTAAATTTTCTTGTAATTTTCGATTTCATAATTGCCGGGGGTGAGGGGAAAGCAAATTAGCTAAAAGAAGAAAAGTGGCTAAGTATGATCAACAGGGGAGTATAATCTACAAATATGGGGAGTTTTAGGTATGTTAGCGGCACCCCCTTTTTTTTTTTCAAAGCAACAATTTGAACTTAAAGTGCATTTTTCTCAAAACTGAATTTTACGCATCATTTCCTGCTTTAAAAAATGATAGCTCAAAATATTATAATCCAATTTTTACGAAATTTCGTCTGCTTTGTCTTTTGTTGTCAAGTAATCTGTATGGTTTAGAGAAATCCTATTCTGCGAGTACTTTTCTAATAATGGCCTCCTTATTTAGGTATAACATTATAAATATTTCCCATTGTATTATTGTACAATCTCTGAAACTTTTGCGTATTGCAATATCATTCAATAGTAGCACAATTTTTATTTATTGTATCTATTTATGCATTCATATTTTTATTTCCTGATATTTAATTTTATTATGTAATTGTCAAACTTTTAAAACTTTATTGAATTATATATATATATATATAACAACACTTTATTTGTAATAGAATACATAGATACATAGATTTATAGATACATTTTTATTTATATTTAGGAATTTAGAAAATTTTTTTAAAAAAAAATGTATGTAACACATAATCTGAATTACTACTGTAACATCTCCACTATTATTTACCAATATTATTATTTATCGATATGTAAATTCTGTATACTAAATTTGTTTAATAAATGCCGCTGATCGCCGAGCCCCTCCCGAGGCTGGGCGTAGCAGCTGGTAGAGGATCCTATCAGTTGAACATGAATGTCTTAAAGACGGTGCAGCTGCTTATCTGATGGTAAATAAATAAATAATAGCACAAGCACTGGAAGGAAGCATATAGTTTATTTCAATGCTATTTTTAAGCTTCTATGTTTTACGCATACATTTTTAAAATATTGATGTTATAGCCATTAAAAACTGACTACCAAAATTTGAAATGTTCATTTCAAAAGCTCATAATTTCTCTTTTATGTTTATGAAAACTAAAGCTAAACTATGATCAAAATTATCCTATTTTTTTATATGTTCTCCGAACGGGTTAGGATACTTTAACAAAAAAATCTGATGACTTCCTTGTATGATATATTAAATTATACATTTTTTGCTGCATTTCCTTTGAACTTATTTTCTCGAATTTCATTAGAGATATATTTCTCATTCAATTAATTCAGTTCTCACTTCGGAGCAATACGTACAGACTTCGTACGTACAGTTAAGAAAAAAAGTCTCTTCTGAATCCATTTTAAATCCATTTTACAGAAGCTGTTCGCACATTTTTTAGACGATTTTGGTAAGCGGTAATAAAAAATCGTTTGCCGCAAAAGAAGTAATTGCAATTGTACTATGTTTCTAAAAGTCAAAATTATCGTCTGTGGCTTGAAAGTTTTGTTTTTATTCAAAATGGCGAATTTAACAAAGCAGTGGTTCGAAGGCTATATTTACGCTCTTTCCGAAGAGAAATATGCACACTCCGTTATCCAAAAACGATGTGAGAGTCATGGTTTTGTGATATCTAAAGCGTCGATAGGTAATATCATCAACAAGAAAGGAAAAAAACGTCAAATTGGAGCCGCAAGTGGGACAAAAATTCCAAACAAGCATCCAAGGAAAAAACGGACATCTTCAACTATTGCAAAGGTACGTTGTTTAGTGTTAACAGAAAATTCCCGTAGTCAAAGGACAGTTGTAAAATCATTAAAATGCTCGGTGTCCACTGTAAACAAAATGATAAACGTTGATTTAAATCTTAAGAAAGCGGAAAAGCGCAATGCGCATCGTCTTCTTCCAAAGCATATCGCTCAACGCAGGACACGCTGCAGAATTCTATGTGAGAAACACTTATCCAAAGAAAAATGGGAAACAGTTGTCACAATAGATGAAGCATGGGTGTATTTAAATGATTGTAACAAAAAAGAGCCATTTATTATCATAAAAGGGGAGAAAAAAATTTAAGTACATGGTTCAAAGAATCGAAAGAAAGTTTTTCTAAGGGATTCATGATTGTTGCTGGTTTTTCTTATAATGGCAAGTGAAAAATAAAGAGAGTGCAAAAAAATGTCAAGATTAACTCCAAATACTATCAGGAACATAGTTTATTGCCAATTTTTCTGAGTGAAATACCATCGCTTTACCCACAGTGCCATTAATCTCTGAGACTCTATCAGGACAAAGCTAGCAGTCACACATCAAAATCCACTGTAAATTTCCTAAAAGAAATGGAACAAAAAACTGGTATCAAGGCCATACCCTTCACTGATATCCCTACTAAATCTCCGGATTTTGTGCTTTCGGACTTTTAAAAACTGCATTATCCAAACGTTGTCCTAAAACCCTAACAGGATTCTGGAAAGCTGTTCGGGAGGAATGGGATAGAATATCTCTTCTGACACTTCAAAAGGCATTATTATCCTGGAAACTGCGGTGTCGAAAGATAATTCAGAATAAAGGATGTCAAATAGAACATTTAAAACACAAGAATTTTATGTAATTTAGTTTTGTGACTACAATATACATCGTCTAAAAAATGTGCGAACAGCCTCTGTACAATCCTTTTTTGGCAAAAACGGTCCTTTTCTTGTCCGTAAGTACAGATGTCAGGAAAAAACATTATTCAAATGCTTTCGAAGACGGTTGAAATGGATATTTTCGTTGAAATATGGTACCCGAAATTTTTTGCATTAAAATAATACCTTTACTTCCCACGAGGAAGTAAAAAGTATAGATTAGTGCAACTGAAAACAGCAGTATGAATTTTTATAAAAATATTCAGATGATTATTCTGAACCAAAGTATATAAAATATTAAGTTAGAAAAATCTTACGTTGTAAACTGTAATAATTACATATACATAAATTGTGTCGTTAAATCATTAATACGCAAATTTTAAAATATTGTTAAGCGTACGTAAGTTATTATAACATTAAGTAGGTTAGTTTCTTAAGCAACTACAATTGTAATTTGGAAACTCCAAAATTAAAGAACTTCTATATTCTGCAACGTTGGATTGCAACAGGCTACTGTGAGACCACGTCGGTAATAAATGCTGCGGAGGAGTAATGTAACATAACAACCATGGCACACCAGAGGGGGGAAAAAAAAAGAAACAGAGAGATAGTGATTAAAAAGGTTTCTGACGTGAAAAGTTTTGAAATTTTCGAAAATGTTTGAATCTAGAATTTCATGAAATATAATTTCAGTATCACTGAACAAGAATAAACACAATAATGACTTCTTTGACAAGAAATGGAAGAAATTTTAACTTAAAAGTTATAGGAATTATTTTCATATCAAGAAATTTCTTTGAGCACATAGAAAAATAAGGTTGCTGTGTTGAAGATCGAGTTTTAACTTTACAGTAAGGAACAGAGTCTTTTAATTACATTGCTATCTAAATGTTTGCTGCTAACTGAGATTTGCTGAGTTCAAATATTTTTAAAAGGAAAATTAATTTTTAATTATGTTTATGAAGCTAAAGATAATCTCTGCAAAATAAAAGAAGAAAAAAGGATCGGTATTTTTACACTCAAGAATTGTATTTTGTTAAGATAACGATATTAACAACCCCTTCGCGAATGGTGCACTCATTGAAGATCAATAAAGGAAAGTCAATATTGGTGTATGTGATTATAGCAAAGCCTCGAGGACTATCTGCCTAAGGAGAGAGATGCTTTCGTGGAGGGCTTTGTAAGGTTTATCCTAATTTTATTAACAGTTATTTTAAGTTATGCAACTTTCCTATCTATTCTAATTTCAGCTTACAATTTCCTACCAGAATGTGTAATTTCAGAAGTGCAGTGAATGCAAATGAGTAAGAGTACTATTTAAGTCGATGTTTCCCCGACTTCAAGAGAGTCTGATTTTCCTAACTAGCGCGCGTTTGCCTTTTGGCTACTTTTTCTCTTAGATACTACGCTCGGCCATACTTTAGGCCCTTGTTTGGCTTCGCCGATTTAATTAATATTTAGGGGCTAACTACTTAGAATCCCAATAGCTTCAGCTATATCTTTCAGTTAGCTTTAGTTAAGCTTAGTTAAGTTTAATTTCATAATCATTTAAGTTCAAGCCCAAGTGGAGGCTTTGTGTACGTTCCGAGTTAGGAACTAATTGTAATTATTCTTAGAAATAAAGGTAGTTAAACCTTCTTACGTCTTACGTGTTTGTTCACACACTAAAGCGATTATTCGCTTGTTAGTGTTTGTGGGATTCTATGGTTGAATATTGAATTAAATAAGTAAAACCCCACAGCTTTCTAAGGCAAGCTGGTTCGTATACACATTACGCAATGGGAAAACGACGAAAAAACCCATGCAACCAGCTCGTTTGCGGGATTCGAATCTCGGACTAAACTACCAGTGTTCAGCCACATTACCGCTCTGCTGGTGGTGGGCCCCAATAAAAGAAAGACTATTAATAATTAAGGGACTTGAAATGGAAACACTACCCAATTTCATCAACTAAAAATGAAAGTAATTTTCAATTTATAGAATAAAAATATCTCATATTCTTTTATTCATAATTTACCATATTCGTCTTCTATTTCTTATAACAACAACAAAAAAAAAAGCACCATGAATTTTTTACAGTAGGCGAAAATTCTAAGAAAGCCACAGAACTTCTGAAGATCTTTTAAGAACTCCTAAGATGAGAGGATTTTTAAAGGATAGACTAAAAATTCCGAAGGTGGTTTTCGCTCTTAAACTGACATTTTATTAAAGTTTCTCTGAAGATAACAAGAATTTTCCTACGATTAAGTAGATAAATAATTATCCTTGGCACTATAGTGTTTCAATAGTTTACGAAAGCCTACAATATAAAATCTTAAAGAAACACATAATAAAAAGGTGTTTAAAACAGGGAGGGAATATCTTGTAAGGTTAAAAACCCGCTTAATTATTTAAAATGCCTATTTCACCTCCCTTTGCTTTCTTGAATTAGATTTTTAGCAACTGCACAAAAAGTAAATTAAATTAATAAGAATAAAAAAACTGAGTTAACAGAGCCGAGTAACAAAGTGGGTCTATATATATTTATATACATTTGGTGGGGCCGATTGCAACCAAAAAGGGAGATGCACATCTACATGTTATAGGGGTACTACATACAAAATTTCAACATTCTGAGGCTACTCGTTTTTGAGTTATGCGAGATACATACATACGTACGTGTGTATACGTACAGACACCAGGAAAAAAAGCTCTTCTGAATCCATTTTAAGTCAGTTTTATAATTCGTTTGGGGTAATAGAGTCCTTTACTCTGTCCTTACCTACAGATGTCACGCAAAAACATTGTTAAACTGCGTTCGATAACGCTCAAAATGCATATTTTCGTTGAAATATAGTACCCGGAATTTTTCGTGATTACGACACTTCTTTTACATCGTAAAAGGAAGTAAAAAAGTGGACTGAAAGAATCTCTGATAGAACCTATATTGAAAATCCTATATTGAATCAATCCTATATTGAAAACCTATATCAATCCTATATTGAAAACCCCAGCCGCCTTAATCAGGCCTTGTTTGCAAGCAGCAGAAGTTTTCGCGCAACTTCGCCTAAAATTCACACGATCCCAAGATCTTTTATAAAACAACTTCCCTCCATCTCATTGATTACTCAAACTCCTCAAGAATATCTACGATTTAAGACAAGCAATTAATTAAATTCCTCTTCTTCTTGACATCGAAATCTAACCCTTTAAAACAAAAACAAAAAAAAGGGGGGAAGAAAGAGAAAATAAAAAGAATCGAGATTCAGAAAAAGAAAAATGAATTCGTTCCACATACTGACAAAGAACCATACTTCAACGGCGGCAGAAAGTTATCGAAAACCACTTCGTCTTTCACTTAAAAACTCTCCAGAAAATGACTCCAAAGCATCAAAAATTCTTCTCCAACA
>KK120374.1:548342-563925 GCA_000611955.2 Stegodyphus mimosarum | reverse complement strand
CTTTTATTTTATTTTTATTATTTTCTTCTTATTTTGTCCACTTATCGCCTAAAGTCTCTAAATACCACTTCACTTTTTCAAAGTGAGAGGAAACAAGATTTAAGATCACTTAAAAAATCCCCCACCCCAGTCCCCCATCAGATATATATACACATAAAGGTTGCATTAACTTTTAGTTGGGCACATCTTTGGGTGTTTAAAACCTTACACAAGTGTATCGTCAAAGCGATATGTAACTGTCACTGTGGAACTGAGGACAGGGCAGTTTTATTGGATCTCTACCCCTCTTTTTATTCCCCCCGGTTTCTCTCCGCACTTACTATTGTTTCCGCTTTGCAACCCCCCCCCTAATGCTGTGAACGCTCGAAAAAGCACCGCCGAAACATATGTCGTTGTAAAATGTTGCCACGGCGTATTTAATGCTAAGTGCGCAGCAGATCGGGCAACTGAAACGATTTGCTTTCAAGTCAAAAGAGCTAAAATCATGGCTACTTAGATAAGCAAAAATTATACGTTTTTTTAATGACAAGTAAAGTCAAATTAAACTTCTGCAAGTGATTTTAAACGAACTTGCTTTATATTAGTTTTAATTCTCTAAACTATAAAATTAAATATATAAAATTTTTGTAATTTAAATAAGTTAATTTGTAAGGTATTCCTCCCGCGTTCTTAGCATGCCTTCGTGGTGTAATGGCAGCACCCTCGGAGCGTATTCGAGAAGTTCGATGTTAGAGTCCCAGCGAAAGCATTGCTCATTTTTCATATCTCCTGCTTCTAGATAACCTAATGTCTCTGCAGTGGCGCTCGAACTAAAAAATGTGGTGGATTATAATTCACCACCACCAGGATTTGGCGATTGGATCCCCCAATCCCCAGTCGCCCTTTAAAAGTGGGACTATATAAGGTATTTCTCACGCCTTCTTAGCATGCCTTCGTGGTGTAACGGTCAGCACGCTCGGTGCGTATTCGAGGGGTCCGAGGTTCGAGTCCCGGCGAGGACATTGCTCATTTTTCACATCTCCTGCTTTCAAAAAATACCTTATGTCTCTACAAATTAAATACAGTAAAATTAAAAAGTATTCGTTAGCTATCACAATATTGCTGGTCATATGTGATTAAAACGTTTCTAAAAGTCCTGGGGCTTTTAACAGTGATAAAGCTTAATTCAAAACTCACAAAGAGAAATTTAAATATAGCTTTTCTTATATGTACCATTTCTATTATTTGTTAAAATTCTCGCAATGAGAGTCTTTTTCATGAGTGCTCATAATTTAGTTTCAGTTACATATTACCACAAATATTGGAAAAGTTAAAATAGCTATTTTCCCATTTTTAGTGCATTTAATAGAAACCATGCAATTTTTTAATTATTTGTTGCGCTAAAGGAATGAAAATTATAAAGTTAATCCAAAGAGTATGCCTCAGGCAGCAAGGAAAAAAAAATGCTATTTTAATAACATTAGGCACAGAGAAAACGAAAACCTATGAATAAAAATGCAGGTATAAATAAAAATAAAAATAACGTGAATTAAAATATATTCGAGGTGTACAAAATATTGTTGCGTGCGTACGGGTTCGTAATGGATTGAATGCACAAGTCGTTAAAAAGTTAATAAAATTTATTCTTCTTACAAGAAATAAAACAAAAGGCTGAAATATTTCCTCAGAGATAGATATTCGTACAATATCTCAAACGTTAAACAGAACTCAATTCAAAGCATAGAAACTAATTCTATCTCACAGCAAATTCGCTACAATCAATAATAGCATGAAGTAAAGAAAACGGTTCGCTCAAAACAACAGCAACTGAGCCGAGGTGTTTCAGTTCGGCTTTTATAAGCTTTTTAATTATTCACGAGAACATTCTTGTAAAATCTATAAATATCTCGATTTTTCTGGATGGCAACAGCTATTTCGAGATTTTATTTATTAAATATTAAATGCATACGCTCTTGTAATTTTACTTTTCCGACGTAGCTTTCTCTTCAAATTCGTCTGCCTTGCACGGGAAAATAAAGCAATTTTAATTACAATTCTAAATAAATATAAAATCCGTAACAATATAAAGGTTAAAAACATCAGTACGTTCGAGGTGTACAAAATGAAAGCTTTACCAAAAGTAAAATCTTCTCTTCACGTAAATAAAAATCTGATGTGAACACCACATGACTTCTCTTGTACGGCCTATTAAATTATACATATTTTTCCTGCATTTCGTTTAAACCTATCTCCTATTTACACACACACATATATGTTTATATACATATATGTATGTAGATGTACACATACGTATATCTGTGTGTATTTATTGCATTTATATGTTTGCCTCAGGTGAAAAAATATCCAGGCATGGCTATGCTGTACGATTTTTACAAGAATTATTAGTCTAATTCAACAAGAAAGGAAAAAAAAAGGGGGGGGCGATCCAATGTCAGGCATAGTTATTAGAAGGTCACGCAGAAATCACCAGCTTTTCCGAAAAATATCTGTTTTTATTGCATTTAGGGCAGCGGGTTTTCAGAAAGGTTCTCCGTCAGTAATAAAAGTGTCCCCATGGCGCCGCTGGCTCTTATGTACCAAAGGGTTAAAACAGATTTTTCCTGAAACAGTATTATCACAAAAACAGTAAATTGTGCTTAAAGCTTTGTACCAGTTCGGCAGCTTCTCTGACGCCAGACAATGTATGTGTTTGTTGGAAGTTTCTTTTATTGCATATAAGACAAAAGTTACTTTTCGCGCTAAAATAAACTGAACTTTTTCCCTTGGGAAGGTGTAACGACCGTCATAAAACCATATTCTTAAGCAATTTAGATAAAAATTAATCAGAATACACTCCATATGCTTAAATCAATTCTTCTTTTTGTGTGCAGCTTTGTCCCATCCGCGGAGTTTCCGTTTATCAAATAGCTTTGATCAGAATACAGCTGAAGCTCGGTTATTTGAAGTAATACAAACCATTACCGTCTCGTGTAATTAGAAATTTCAATAAATACACCGACCGGTGCCGTTTCGGATAAAAACTAAGAACATAAGACTTGAAAAATTTACTTGATAAATTTACCTTTTCAGCGCACTTTCGTAAACGCTATATATAAAAAAAGTAAAATAATATAATATACAGGGTGTTTATAAAGTCCCGGACCCATTTTGATGTTTAATAACTCATAAAATAATAAAGATAGATTAAAATTAATAACATAAATGGTTAGATAGACTCAAAAAGCTTCATGACCCTTGTCAATGAACTTCCACGTGTGCCCCTTTCGTTGCACGAAGAATATCAAGTCGATATTCGATTTCACGCCAGGTACCGGCAAGCATGTCGTTATCCACAGAGACTATTGCGGTTGTAATTCTGGCTTTTAGGTCATCCATGTTTGACACTCTCCTCCTGTAAACGTTGTCCTAATACTAGAACTAGTACTAGAACAAACGCATCAAAAGTAAACATAACATTGCAATAGTTGCCAAAAACAAAAGAGAGAAAAATGCAATTAATAAGCAGACGATATTTAGAAAAGTACAGATATTTAGACTGGAAAATGAAATTAACATTTATAGCTGTTATGCACCTGCATGATAGTGTTCTTTAAAGATGAAACTGAAATTGCTGCAATTGCTTTTGTGTCTCATTTATATTTTGACTTTATTTCTCGGTATATAGTGTTCAATTTATCAGGCAGGCTACTTTACAAATGCCCAGATCTAATACGTGCTGCCAATGCATGACGCAAAATGTCTTTAATTAACTCAAAAATTCTTTAATTAATGATTCTGTCAAATTAAGTGACGAGGAACGTAGTGAACTGCTAAGCGAATAATCGCTTAAGTCGAAGAGCAGAAGAAGAAGGGTTTATTACTCTTTATGCGCTCAAAATAAGATTAACAGTCGGCCATTTTCTTCGGGCGTACAACAAAGCCTACACTTGTACTTAAATTCGAAATGTAAAAAAAGAAATAAGAACTAATTAATGACTAACTAAAGAGATTTAGCCGAAGCTAACACAGTTCTAAACTAGTCGGCCCGTAATAGTAAATGAGCCAGCAAACTATCAAAAGGCACGTGATAATGCCGAACGTAGTAACAGCTTAGAGAGACGTAGACCAAAGGCAGGCGCGCAAAATCGCAAAAATGCCAAAATCAAAAGTAAAACTTTTAAGTATTGAAAAACCAGTTACTGTTATTGATAGCAGATTATCGACTTATTAATCGACCAATCTACCATCAATTAACAGCAACTAAAATAAGAGAGAGTGTTTCATCTTACTTCCAAGTAAGCATCAAATTATTTGCTAGATTCAAATCATAAATCTAATTGACAATCAATCAAAACAAATATATTAGTCCACTAAACTAAAAGTCACTAAACTTAGTGAACAATTTTAATTTTAAATTATTTGCTTTTTAACAGGATTCTTTTAGTTTAGTGGACTAATATATTTGTTTTGATTGAGTGTCAATTAGATTTATGATTTGAATCTAGCAAATAATTTGATGCTTACTTGTAAAGTAAAGACAGCGAAGTAGCTTCTTGACTGCAAAACAGCTGAAACGAAAGTGCACGATTGTCTAACATGGACGCTCACAGAGAGAAGGTTTTGGTTTAGGTTAGGAACGTTTCAGTTATCAAAATTTTGAGTTCAAGTTCCGAATCAGCTACGTCATCAGCGTTACGCAAGCCATGTCACATATATTAATCCAGAAATGGCGCAGTCCAGAAACGTTATTTCTACATTTAAAATACAGAGAGGAAATACCCAAATTAAAGATGAGGAATTAAGAGGCTATTTCTAAATTAAAATATCTTTGATGTAATTTATATCATAAATACCAAAAATTTTCTATAGCATAATCTGACAATTAATTACATATACATGCGAAAATATAGCGTAATTGAAAAAAAGTGTTTCTAAATACGTGACTACAAAATAAACATTCGTTAGCTGCTTAAAAATAAGTTATCAACTTTTCTTGTTATAAAATTTAAATACTATTCCTAAAAGAAGCCTTGTTTATAGTTTAATACCTGGACATAATTTATATGTAATAAAAACTTTTGGTTGCTATTGCTGAAGGAGAAAACGAAGATGCAGTGTTAGCCGGGTGATACAGCTCTTTATTGATGCCATATTATTATTAACGTAAACACATGTAATCTAAACTGGCGCAAAAGACGCTTTAGTCATTCCGATAAGTTCTATAATAATACGTAATAATAATAATAATAACACTAATATGCTAATATATGCATAATATATAACTGATGATAAAAAAAAAAAAACAGCAACCTGCATTTTATCCGGACGGAGTTTGCAGGAAAGCATAGCATTGTTTATTAGCCCAAAGGACGTGAGTCCAGAAGGGCTATTAATTTCGTTTTGGCATATTGCTTTGGTTCACTGTAAATATTGGTTCACTTTTCAAATTGTTGCCACGAAATATTAGAGCCCTGTGTTATATTTAAAGAAATTAAATAATGAAAAATCTGCGTAAATGTATTCATCTTTCTCGCATTGTGATAAAACGACGGTACCTAGAGCCATCGAATTTTGAATGACGTAATCCTACTGCGAATATGGGCATTCGGAAGCCCAAATTTGAAATTTGGAATTTTTTTTATTATCGATTTCATATTTTGTAAAACTTTAACGAATTTTTTTTAACAAACTCAAGCATTTCAGAGCGAGCAATGGCAACATTGTACAGAAAAAACCTTTTTATCTCCAGTGCGCGAGACTGTGTATCGGAAATTCTAACGATATGCTTAATTTAAAATTATTTTGCGATATTTTCTCTTGAACTGAATTTTATGGTTTAAGTGCGAAGAACATGATATTTAATAAATAAAGGTAACACACAAAATGTTAAAAAAACGCCCCTTTGGACGTAATTTAAAGTCTGAAACCTTTCAGATTTTTCTTTTATTTAATATTTATTTAACCTGCGTGTCAACCAAACGTTGAAAAAAAAAAGAAAAAGTGTAGTGAGTAAAAAAAGATAAGGATTTCCATTTTTACTTTCCTCAACGAAGTAAAAGGAAGTATTGTAATCGTGAAAAATTTCGTGTATCATATTTCAACGAAAATATCCATTTTGGCCTCTCTCAAAACAATTTGGACGATTTAGTTTTCGTAATATCTGTACATACTGACAAAATAAAGAACCCATAATTTAAAATTTGAAACCTTTCAGTTTTTTTGGGGGGGTTAAAAAGAGTGCTATGTTTGGTAGTGTTATTTGTTAAAGAGATCACTTGATCATTTTGATTTGGGTGGTAGTCATATTCTTATCATATTTCACGGAATCATGTTTATCATTATTATATTTCACGAATCACGATACCTAGAGCTATCAAATTTTAAATAACGTAACTTTCCACTGAATATGGGTATCTGGAAGCCCTAATTTGGAATTTAGAATTTGTTTTATTATCGATTTCATATTTTGTAACACTTAACGAATTTTTGATGAAGAAACTCAACGATTTCAAAGTGAGAAATGACAACAGCGTATAAAAAAAAAAAAAAAAAGCTTTATTTCCAGCGCGGAAATTGTGTATCGGAAATTTTAAAGATATGCTCATTTTAAAATTGTTTCCCGATATTGCTGCTCAGTTGAATTTTATTTTCAATTTCGAAGACTTTGATGAGACTTTTGATATTTAATAAAACACACGAAACGCCCTTTTGATTGTAATGTAAAATCTGGAACCTTTCAGATTTTTTTTTTTAATTTTTAATTACTTACTACGTCAATTTAACTATGATTAGATAAATAACTGGTTCTCTTTTGCTGGTTCTCTTTTGATTTAAATAAATGAGTCATCTGAGTTTCAGTTATAAAACTGTGTTTGATAGCAGAACTGTGTGTTTGATCGGGATCGCTGACAAAAATCTTTTTTTAAATCTTCTTCAGCCGGAGAAGAGCATAACACTGTGGCTTTTCACTGTAGTCACTTGACCAAGACTGTTGCGGTCACTGATGATGAAGTACTCACCTCATCTGGAAACTGCGCTCAGCATTTAAGACTCAATGAAGTTACTGACTCTACAAAACTGATTGGATAATTAGAAAGCATTAATGCGGATCAAATTAAGCTAATTTATGGTATTGTTTTTAAAAAAGTGCGGTCAATTCAAGTAGCGAATAATAGCTGACTTTTGAAATTTAATTACCCCTTCCTTTCGTTAGTAAATGATGCCAAAATAATTAAGAAATAAATTACAAAATTTTTTTAAGTACGAATTTATATTTTTAGAAAGCAATTAAAAAAGTGAATTCTTTTTATTTATTTACTAGCGGAAGTACCCGATGGCAGTTAAGTTAGATTGACAATAATGCGTCTAACAACAGAGAGAACGATACCGCTGTAATCATTCTCTAACAACGATGCAAAAAATACGATTCATATTCATATATTTTTCAGTCTGATGCGATATGAAACCCCCATAAAAATTTCGATAGAAAAATAAACTAATTCTTTCTTATTATATCAGCAACAATGGCAAGACGTTTTTAATAATTTTCGTCTTTCTAATCAGATGGTCATATGTTCCATCCAATATTTCACCTAAATTCAATTTTCGTCCATTAAATGTGGGAAAAAATTTATCATAATTGATCAGAAATCAATAACGCGAACAAAGAAACACAGAAACAGACGTTCTACCTTATATATAGATTTTGTAAAACTTACAGATTTTTCATTAGCAAACTCTACAGTTTGAAAGCGAGCAGTAGCAACACTTTTCGAAATAAACCATTTTTATCTCCAACGCGCGAGACTGTTGCCACTCGGAAAACTGAGTGCGAAGATTAATGTTTTCGGAGTTTTTAATTAATATCTCGGCTGATTAAAGTCGTACGCTGTCGAAATGGCTTCCCATGAATTTTTAGAATCAGGAATAATGTATTTAATGTTTGGCAATGCTATTTTTATTTCATTGTAAAACTTATAAATTTTTTATTAACAAACTCTACGATTTGACAGCGAGCAGTGGCAACAACTTCCGAAATAAAGTAGATTTTCATCTCCAGCTTGCGAGGCGGTTGCCACTCGGAAAACTGAGGGCGAAAATTACAGTTTTTCCGAGTTTTTAATTAATATCTCTGATTTTCGCCACTTTTTTTGGTCCTGTTGTTCACTCTACAGTGGCGTCCGAACTAAAATGGTGGTGGATGATGGTTCTGCACCACCACGATTTGGCGGGCCCTACTTCCCAGTCGCCCTTTAAAAGGGGGGAGTATATAAGCTATTTCTACCGCCTTCTTCGCATGCCTTCGTGATGAAAGTGGTCAGCCCGCTCGATGCGTAACCGTTATTTTCGAGGTTCGTGGTTCGATTCCCGGCGAAAGCGTTGCTCATTTTTCATCATTCTGGCTTCCGAAATAACCTAATATCTCTAAAACTGGACTATAGGTTAGGTTAGGTTACTCAATTAAGGCAAGCGTACAAGGGCTATCTGCCTAAAGGGAGGGATGCCTTCGTGGAGGACTTTCTAAGGGAAACTGGCTCGTATACACGTTACACATGGGGAAAACCACGAATTCGCGGGATTTGAACCTCGGACCGAACTACCAGTGTTCAGCGACTTTACCGCTCGGCCGCTGGTGGGCTAAAACTGGACTATAATTAATTCACAGATCATTATTACTCTAATTATAGCTAACAAGTATGAAAGAATGTTTTTGCTTTCTTCTGGTATTTAATTCCATGCTATTCACTATTGGTTTCTTAAGTTTATTTATGATCTGTATTTTTATATAATAATTATTATTCTTTTTTACTCTAGGTGCTATGAAAGATAATAGCAAAGTTGCAGCTGTCATTGAAGATGTCTTCCATGATTCATCTTTTGCATGTTTAAATATAAAATTATCTCATATTTATGAAACTATGTGATAATTTGTATCAAGAAAAAAAAAACTGTTTTGAATTTTGACAAATGTGTTTTTTCTTGGCTTTTATCAAAAGGGCGCACAATTGTAAGATGCTTTAAATTTCAAAAGACTGTATTTTTCATGCAAAATAAGCAAGTTTACAAACATCCGTCGTATGAATAGTTCTTAGAGGATTTAGCCATCATTTTTAGTATTTGTTAAAGCAGATTCGCTTGAACTACTCTTTTCAAAATGTTCTTGCAATTGCACTTCTAAAGGTAACCAGTTAGATATTCATTTTACTCTACTTTAATTTTATCTAATAAATCGACGATATTCATCTATTAAAGAAGAAGAATATTTGATTTTTTATTTCGTTTGGAAATATAAAAATTTTTAAACCCTTTTTTTTTTCAATTTGTATTTAGTTCCAATTTTTCTGAAGCCTGCATATGTGAAATGGTCCACGTGGAATAGAGATATTAAATGAATATCCACTTAGACTAACATAATAATGTTCTTATCTTCTGTATATTTAAAAAGTGAAAAAGTATGCAATGCTATTCAATTAAAATATTTAATATTTTTAATTAGAAATATCATAAATTAAATGCATTTTTATTTAAATCAATCATATTAAAAATAAAAATAAAAATTAAGACCTGGATCTGTCTCTTTTAAAATAGCTAAGTATTTTAATTAAATAATAAACAAATGAAATAAGAAAGAATAATATCTTACATTTTTCAGAATGGCAACAAACTTGAATGCAAAGTGAAACAACGCAAATTTGCGTTTTGAGACTAACCCTTTTCGGCTAATAAAAATTTTGCAATTCTTTTATTAAAATCAAAAGCTATTGTTAGAAAGTTCGGATAAAATAAATTTTTAAAACAATCTGAAAGCCTTCAGATTTTGTATTACGCCCAAAGGGGCATTTTTTAATGTTTTGTGTGTTCTCTTTACTTATTAAATATCATATTCGTCCCACATAAACCATAAAATTCAGTTCAACAGAAATATCACAAAATATTTAAAAAAGCATATCTTTAGAATTTCCAATACACAATGTCGAGTGCTGGATATAATTTTTTTTTTCCGTGCAGTGTTGCCATTGCTCACTTTGAAATCGTTGAGTTTGTTAATAAAAAATTCTTTAATGTTTGACAAAATATAAAATAGATAATAAAAAAAAATTCCAAATTTGGGCTTCCAGATGCCCGTATTCGAATAGAGGATATGTTACTCAGAATTTGATGTCTCTAGGTACCGCTGTTTTTTCACAGTGCGAGAAAAATACATACATTCAAACAGATTCTTCCCTTTTTAATTTCTTTAAATGGAATGCAGGGCTCTAATATTTGGTGGCAACAATTTGAAAAATGAACCGACGCAAAATGTCAAAAATTAATAGTTTTTTTCGGCAAATTGCCCCTTTGGGCTAATAATTAACTTGCATATTCAACAACGTATTTTCTTTTTAACGTCAACGATTAATGAAAGATCATCAACACCGTCTATTTATGTCGAATGCAATCTTATCGAAACTGACATCTTCAAACGGATTCTTCATAGTGTCATAAATTTTTAATTTCAGAATATTCTGCGAGATGTAATGATTTTCAACTCTAAAGAATTCTTCGAGACGTTAAAAATCGAAAATCAATTAAATTCCATTCATTTGATTGAAAAACATTTCAAATAAAGCATTATATATCTTTCACCGAAAATATCGAAAAATTGTTCTTTAACATATTCGGGCATTAATTACGGTTTTGCAGAGTTATTTTTGGAGTACCCTTGTCTTTCGATTATTCGTATATGAAATAATTCTCATTCAATTAATTCCGTTCTTATTCCTAGACAAAGCAAAAATGCATAAAAACTGAAAATATCTTCATTAAAAATTGTAAATTACAGAAAACCATGAAACACCGCATAGGGTTAAAATATTTTTTTACAATTAAAATTACAGTTTCTAAGCCAAAAAAAGGGGCAATTCGGTCATCGAGCAAAAAGGCAGATTTTTCGGTGCACAAAACTGATTTCCCCCCTTTTTTTTTCTTTTCCCTTTTTTTTTATGCCATTCGTCAAAACGACATTGCAGTTGCAGAAACTGACTTAATTCACTATTCTGCTGAGTTTCAAATATCAACAAATGGTGGTTCGTTAGGCTTAACTCGCCACTTAAACTTTCAAATTGTTAACAATTCTACAACTATTACATGCAGATTAACTAAAAGCATAAAAATCTTAATTGGAACATAAAAACCACATAATTAATCAATTTAAAAGCAAAAAGGGCACGGTTTACCAACATATAAGAATAAAAGAACTAAGCTCACCGAGCCGAGCAATAGTGTGGGAATATGTATATATGATTGCTGTAGCCGATTGCAACGAAAAAGGGAACTTCCCAACTATATGTTATGGCAGTCCTATATAACGTTCAACGTTCATTCAGCGTCCTCATTCAATGTTCTACGGCTACTTGTTCTTGAGTTATGCGAGATATGTATAGTTATATACGCGTTAAGAAAATTCTCTGCGTTAAGAAATACGCGTTAAGAAAATTCTCTGCTGGATTCATTTTAAATCAAATTTACAACCGTTTTATTTTAAGTTCGGTACCTTTCCTGAACCTCTTAACTTTCCCTAGTATTTTCCCTCCAGGAAGTAAATTTAAAGTGAAGTGAAGTGAATATTAAACGGGCAATTTCTCTGAGTTTACTCACAGCGTGTTTTCTGTAGCCAGCGCACGTTTCATTGCTATCTCGCTGTTAAGCTATCTTGGCCATTTCGGATTATCCTCCCGCCTGTTAGGTTTTTTTGAGAGTCAACCTGTTAGGTATAAATTAACGTGCTAATGCAGCACTATTCTATTTTAGATTCGACTTGCATTGTATTCTAGATTAAGTTCTCATCGCAAGTTGACGGTGTTTTGTAACGTACGAAGATCGTGCCTTTCTGTTAAACTTAGAATTAATAAAGGGTTACTTTTCACCCTTCTTCTGTGCCTGGTAATTTTATTCACGCCTGCGCGAGAATTCGCCAGGTTCATTGTAGGATCTAGAGCTAGTTTATGTGGAATAGTAAAGATAGATCTTACAACAATTCTAACTTTACTTCGTGCAAAGATGTAAAAATGTAAAAGAAAAGTCTTTACACTAGATAAATATTTAAAATGAATTATTGATTTCAACTTCAAGGCGCCTCTACTATTGTTAAACTATGTCGTTTACCACAGTAAGTTCTGTTAGAAAAATTCCTTATTGACACAAATATTTTTACACTACATGCCCTATTTTGTGTCGAATAAATTTAGGAAACAATATTTAGCCATAAAAAATAATCGTATTCTTCTCAACTACCTTTAAAAGGAGCGGAACTTTTGAAGTTGGCTTATGCCAAAAGAAATTTCGACGTTACTTTTTCTTCGCTGTGCTTTACTGTTACAACTTACTTTGCTTTACTGTTTACAACTGTCAGCTTTTACAACTACGAATCAGAGAAATTTATTTGTGTGATGAAGAGTTTCCAGGAATTCCACTCTAAACAAGTTTTTCCCTCTTTCTGTCTAAGAATAAATAGCTCAAAGAGGGATTCCGAAAAGTCCTCAACCCTTTCATGTCTGCTCATAGCCCTGGCATTACAATAGCGTATATATTTCAGTAGCTTTCAGCACACAAAATGAGCAAAAAGAATTATTATGTCTGTAACGAAGAAAATATACCTCCTTATATGAAGACAATTTTGCAAAAGTAGCGGCGAAACTCTTTCCTACAATTCCAAGATCAAAGTAAATTGACTCCTTCCAAAAAGAACAAACAAAAACAAACATAATTAACACAACCTCGGATATTAATCATGGAAAGCAAATCATCGTTTATGGGTATGCAAGCATTATAAGAAATTCTGTAATAAATTAATTTGGGAATAAAGGAAATCAGAATGGATTTTCTAAAAAGTGTTTCACTTCTCGAAAGTTGATTTCAATCTCATCATTAAAAAAAAAAAAAAAAAAAGATAGAAGGAATTAATTTTAAAAATACAGACTCCAAACCATAAATAGCAATCTGATACTTTTTTTTACCCCAAAGCGCATTAACCCAGAAGGGGTATAAATTTCGTTTTGACATTTTGCGTTGATTCACTATAAATGTCGGTTCACTTTTCAAATTGTTGCCACCAAATATTAGAGCCCTGTGTTATATTTAAAGAAATTAAATAATGAAGAATCTGCATAAATGTATGTATGTTTCTCGCATTGTGATACAACAACCACATCTAAAGCCATCCAATTTTGAATAACGGGCGTTTCCATTCGAATATGGGCATCTGAAAGCCCAAATTTAGAGTTTGTTTTATTATCTATTTCATATTTTGTAAAATTTTAACGGATTTTTGATGAACAAACTCAAACGATTTATAGGCGAGCAATGGCAACACTCTACGGAGAAAAAAAAAACCTTTTTATCTAATGCGCTCGGAACTGTGTATCAGAAATTCTAAAGATATACTCATTTTAAAATTATTTAATATTTAATAAATAAAGGTAACACACAAAATGTTAAAAACAACGCGCCTTTGGACGTAATTTAAAATCTGAAACCTTTCAGATTTTTATTTTTTTACATTTTTAGTCCAAAGGGGCAGGATCTACTTCGCATGTTTTCTCACTTCTGATTTCAGCGATTATGTTTGTTCTCTTACATTACTCATAATTTACACTCACTTCCAAAAGTTAAGCACGAAGATGTAAAATGCAAAAAAATCAACAAATACTGCTTCGATTGATACAAAATTCGGCAGGAAAGTAGCATATATATTTATGCATAAAACAAAATCAATAATTATATACAGAAATGAAAACAATATTAAATTTTTGTAAGTTATCAGATAATGACATACTGGAGACTAAAACAGAATTATGTATAAAGTGAAAATAAACAGCTTAAAAGGAAAAAAAGGACATTAATAGGATATGTGATCCCCCTTATCTGTATACAAAGTGTACACCTTGTGATCGTGCTTTCAATTAGGTGGTCAACCACCGCAGAATTAAGCAATCGCCATTCTTCTTGTAGAGCAGTTTCCAGCTCAATAAGAGTGGCTGGAGGAAACGTAAAAATACAGCACGGCCGAGAGCATCCCAAAGATTTTCAATGGAATTATGGTCGGGCGAATATGTTGGCCACGTCGTACGCGCAATCCCTTCACTCTCCAGGTAGTCATCGACGATGTCAACTCTATGGGGACATGCGTTATCGTCCATTAAAATAAAAGTAGGGCCAACTGCTGCAGCGTACAATCTCACAATGGATTCTAGGACTTCATCTCGATACCGGACAGCCGTCAAAGAACCCCGTTTTAAGATGTGCAAGTCGGTGCGATATCCTAATGAAATCCCTGCCCACACCATAATGCTTCCGCCTCGGAATGAGTGATGTTCGGTGATGTTTTGGGGCGGATTACGTGTTCGTTGTTCACGCCATATCCTTATACGCTTGTCATCTGGCTCCACAGCAGATCTTGATTCATCAGTAAACATGACATTGCCCCAGTAATTGACATTTTTGTAAATTGACAGTAAATTGACATTTTCCCGGCACCACTGTAATCGTGCCCCTTTTGATTGGACGGATAGAGGAACGCAAACTGGAGGTACCCGAGCATGTAATCTTCGGAGTACAGTAGCTGCAGATATCGCCTTACCAATGGACGCTGTAACCATGGAGGTCGCTCTGTGATTCCGCTTGGCTACAATAGCAATATATCGAGCTTCCGCGGGTGTTGTAACACTTGGGCGATCGGCTACGGGCCTTCGGACAACTGTCTGTATGGTTTGGAATTGTTTCCATAAATGTGAAATTGCAGAATGATGAACGCCGAAGAAAAGAGCAACATCTGTGATCGACTGTCCTGCTTCAATGCGCCCCACAGCAGGCCAGGGCTCAGAATCTTCATTCGTCTTCTGGATGTCATAGAAATACGTATAAGTCTTGAAAACAAATTTTACGAAAGTTTTAAACACCTTCTATTAGAACTTACAATCAACTTTTGTAACCCTTCATAAAGCTGGCTTCTTTTTTGACTAGCTGACAAACTTTTTTGCATATTTCTTGACATGAAAGCGCGATTGGCTGTTACCTAACATATTTACTGCATACTTCCATCTACCTCTGCAGCGAATTGCATCTTCTTCAATTCTGATTGGCTTCCGGAAATCAGCATTTTCCTCTCCGTCCTTAACTTTTGGAAGTGAGTGTAATATCTAACTGATTTACATTTCTGGTGAGGAAACTAAAGAAATTCACAATACCTTCGCCGGTATTCGAACCCCGTACCTCCCGAAAACACTTCGAAAGTTCTTCCAGTTACACCACAAATGCGGCATGCGGAAAGGACTAAGAAAATACCTTATAAGGTTAGTATTTTTTTATACAATACGATAAACACAAAATAAAGCTATGTCACTGAATTCGAACTCAATGTATTCACCCATAAAGTTTAACTGCTTGTACAGACAAAGTAATGCATCATCATTATCGCCTTCGAGAGCTTCTGCTTCGTTTCGATACACTGCAATAAGAAGAATGCCTTGGTCAGGTAAAATTATTACTACCTTAATCGTTTTCCTTTCTATTTTTCTCTACGTATATATATATATATATATATATATGTAATAATAATAAATGCACG